>JUDQ01000018.1:174893-197004 GCA_000812075.1 Scedosporium aurantiacum
GACTACTGTTAAAAGGGGTAAAAGGATATAAAAAAAAAAAAAAAATTAGGCTTCTAGAAAAATATTGAAAGAGGGAGAAAGGATGAAAAAAAACTTAAAAAGGGGAGACCATCTTGTCGAGTTCTGTTTTGGTTACTTGAATAGCAGCTCTTCTTGTCTAGCCATGACATTTTACGCAAGCCCATGACGTTCACTGCGGTCCAGGAGCATTGGGGAAAAACGAAGCTTGAAATTCATGGTAAAGGGGGATATGGGCTGTTTTACGATCTCTAATGATTTGCCCCTCGTTGAGAGGGGACTAGATGATGAATAAAATCCGTTGGAAGCTGGGGTCAAATTTACACAAAGGTCTTGCTTTTGCTACACATCGCCGTGATTGCTAGTGTGTCGTCAAGGCTCGACTTACATCCAGCAACTCGCGGCTAAACCATCAAATAAACTGCACCCGATGTGCGTCTACCACCTCCTGAGATGATGCACTCAAATGGTGGTCGGGCTACCGTATAGAACGGCACTGAGTACTGAGGGAGGGGGGTGGTGTCAGGAACCATGTCCTCACTCCCGACGAAACTGCCACCTGAAAGGCGCTGTAATTGCGGGTTCGCTAGAGGGAGATGCAGGGTACACCATAGGAACAAGATCAATTGAACACACCCTCACAGAAAGCGCCACAGCTGTTCCAGCTCCAGCTGGTCGCAATGGAGGGCCGCCACAGGCGAGGATTGGACAAAGACAAGTCAAAAGTGTTGCTTCGCGAATGACTTCACTTTGGGGGGAATCGATCGTCGACTTCATCGGGGGAAGGAGGAAGCATATTCGGCTGGAGGTCGTCGTGGATAAATATGGGCGTTGTCGCCTAGGTTCGGGATGGGTTCAACTGCTCCTTAATTCCCTTCCAAAAGACATTAGTATTATTTCCAAGAGAGGAAAAAAAAAGAATAAAGAAGACAGAAAAGAAAAGGGAACGAAAAAGGTAGCCACAAATCCAGCAATACTCCCAAGAAGATGCCCGAGACACGGGATATCGAGCTAGGAATCCTCCCGACGCCCAGTGAAGAAGGCTCCAGGCCCGTGACAGCACGGGAGTTGTGGGACGAGTATGAAGAGTGTATGTATACTCGCCTCATGGCCCTCATCGATCGAGCTCTATATCCTCAGCCCGACTAACAGATTGGCGTTAATCGATATAGCACAGACGGGCGTGCCAGGGCTGGTTCTTGCGTTAGCCACCGACCCGACCTTGGGCAACCATTGTGTAGACCTTCCCGTGTCATATTTGTGTGGACGGTATGAGGAGGGAAGGGTAGAAGCCCTTTCTGCCAAGGTCCTCCAGCGAGAAAAGGATGGGACGGCACCAGCCCGTGGCGAGTATGACCAGACCTACGAGGAGTTGGGTGCGGCGCAGCGGAATCATAGTGAGTCCTACGCCCCCACGGCTTCCTGAATATGCCACCAAGGTTCGACACGGACGTGTTTTGGGCAGCCGAGAGAGGTTTCGCAACAATGCTAATCCTTGAAATGCAAAGTCAATACCATACTGGGCCTTCACGCCGTCCAGAGTCTGGATATACCTCCAGGGAAGCACATGGAGCGTCTGGAGCACATCACCCAGTTCTATACCGGTGACTTAAGCTATCAGCTTCCTTTCAAAGGGTCTCCGGAGATGTTCAGAACCATTGGGAAGAAGTCCGCAGTAGAAAAGTTCCTTGATCGGATTCTCAGTCATCGTCTGGGAAGGCTGTTGGTATGACACTGCGCATATCCCCCGGCTGGAGTTTACACTCTCGTCAAAGCACGATTCTCGTTGCCGAGATGGACCGCTAACCAAATGCCTCGTTTCTTAGTTTTGGGTCAAGCCGACAGAGTTTGTAGCCGATGGCTGGCGAATCTCGAGGCACGGGATGGCCAGAAGCCATCTCATCGTGAAGACCATCACTTTCATCGCAGTCATGCTTGGATGCTTTCTTCCCATCTGCCTTCTGGTGTTCGGGACCGGCTCTATCACGGCATTCAGCGGCGTCGCACTGGGAATAAGCGGGATGGCGGTGGCTGTAATGATTTATGGGGGCAGTAACGGTGTGAGCGTTATTTTCGCGGTGCTGGGGTACTTGGCGGTTATAACTGCCATCCTGAGCGGAAGGTTCGCGGCGTCCTAGGTAGATGTGCTTGGTGTCGGGAGTCTTGTTTGGGAAGTGAGAGCGGTTTTGGGGATGGGAGGCAAGCTTAGCTTTGAAGAGATCCACTGAAGATGATGTTGATGTAGAAGAGAGGACGAGGAAGGGGGAGACTGTCGGTAGTTAGCCTTATGTCTGTCGTTTTCTGTCCGTCGGCTCGTTTTTCTGTTTCTGTTTTTCGTCTACTGATCATTGTGTGAAGACGAAGTCGATCATTCAACAAAAAAAAAAGGGGGGGTGGTATGTTGTTGTTTAGGAATAGCCTGATGAACAGAGTGGAAACACACACACTTCATCAATCTGTATCTCATCTCTCTATGGCATGATGAAGATGGTATGTCGGGAAGGGCTGTCAAAGTAGAATCATCGTGATGATGTCAGGTAAAAACATTGAAGTGATCTCGAAAATGGGTCCACTTCGTAACTAGAGTGCCAGGAGTGCCAATGGGGTCCTATGGAGCGTGCTACTGCATAGGGGAAGAGGTATGGACGGGTTCAAAGTAGGGAAGGCTGGGCTCTTACGTTCTAACGCGGACACACATGCGGTCGACGGCGACAGCACAGGTCACTTGACTCGACTGCCATCTTCTAGGCAGCAAAGCGCACTAAACCTTCGGTCCCTTTCCCCTTCCTCCACGGAAATTACAAAAGAACACTGAAGCCCGCCTGCCGTAGCTGAGTCTATGTACTCACCACCGTCTCTTCTCATGCTTTGGCTGCTCGACGGGAGATGTGTACATCGAGCCTTCAATGATGTACATCAATACATAAACAACACGCCCCATCGATATCAATTGATCACACCCACAGGTAATTGGTCAATCTCGGAGTGGCTCCGGATGTACCAGGCTCCGACATCCAGTCATGATCACCCCAGTCGATGACTTTAAAGCATCAATTGGTAGTATTCACCATCAATATATCATCGACGGATGTTACCCAACAACTCTCTGCTTCTGCGCCTTTTCTGCCGGGTGCTGTGGCGCAGGGGCAAGCCGGCCTGAGCCCGCCAAGTCTTGGAGGGCAGAGAGAATCGACAATCTGAACTCTGAGAGGACGAGCCTGAAGAAGGGACAAAAAATGCGGATTTGTGGACTTTGGCTCCCGAGTCAGCATCTGATCCTTGCTCCTGTTGAGCCGCAAAACGGGGGCAAGGTAGATATTAATAAGGGCGGCATCCCATCCCCCAGGCCTGCATGGAAAACTCTGGTCGTGCTTGGTGGGTGCTTGTTCCTTCCTTGTTCCATGAATCCATTGTCGTCTCTCTGGTTCCACTGCAACCCCGGTACCTACAACTGCCCCGATATTCGGCTCTTGTTCTTCGCCATTGATTTTTTTCTTTCCTTTTTGGCAGGTTGTTTCTCTGTGCCCCCTGGTATTCTGGCCACAAGTTGTCCCTCACTGCCGGTTGGTATCAGCACGGTAAGCATAAATAATGCCCTGCCCTGCCTGGCTATGCTCTGTGCTGTGAGCACACTGCACACCGGCACTGCACACCGCCATTCCTGGCATAACGACTATTAGGCCCAGCCCGATTACCCCACAAACTTCGACCTCGTCAATTAGACGAAGACAAACAAATTCGGTCCGCCAGCGCGCCGGTCCCTTCAATCACATCCACAAAGCCTCGAATCTCCTAGAGAACGGATATGCGAACGAGAAGGCCCAATGCGCATGTACATGGTGCGGGGAGTGTGGTTAAGGACGAAGAACGACTGGGGAGACGCTGCAGGCTGGCTGTCTATGCAGGTGACGAACGGGTGGCTTCGTACCTGGCGCACACATTGAATGAACCGGTTCGCCGGAGTGGTTTCCGTGCGGGGAGAGGAAGATGCGGTGCCGGGAGGCTTGGGGGTAGGATCGGACGTCGACCAGAATGGACGGAAGTCCGACCCGCCCAGCACCAACTTCGCCCAATTGAATTTGGCCTCGACAGCTTTTTGGGCATTATGGCGGGGAAATTCGCCGGCCTCAGGTGGCTCTGGCCAGCTCACATGCAGGGCCATGAGCTGCGTTCTCAACTCCCATCACAAACAAGGTTCCTGAAAGAACGCCAGGCGTACCACTCCTCCTATTCCCCTGTCACAAATTGTCTCCAGAGTGACGGAACTGGGTACAGAAGGAAACATAATAAATAGATGGGAGCCAAGATCATATCCTGATCCGATTTACGTCCAGGAATGCTCAAAATATAGCACATGAGGTTGCCCGCCTCTAAAGTGTTGGTTGCTCATCAGTGAAGGACTGGCGTCAACTTCTCCACAATCACAACCTATTCAGTGGGCACCGTCGCACAACCGGCATCAATTGATGCCTCCATCGATCCCTCTTTCGCTGTTGGTGGATCGGCGCTATGAATTGAGCACATCGATACAGAGGCATGAACTATGACACCCTCACAACATCGCAGTGGATCGCCTTTCAAATGCCCTCACAATTTGTCAGGTGCCAAGCTACGATGTATTCCTTTCATGCCAACAGTCGGAGCCTCACAACTTGATCTCCATCAATTTTTTTCTGTCTTTTTTTTTTTTTTTTCGCTATGTTGGCATGCTCGCAATGGACTCCATATCCATCACCGCCCCAAAACGCCAATCTGCCTGATGTGCTATCCTCCCGTCCATCTTGGGCTTCGGACTTGCACAAACGCCTCAGTCTCTCGAAGCGGTGAGAACGCGATGGGAAAGAAAACTGCACCTACTTGTCGTCGACTACCCTCCATTTTCATCGATCTCCTACTATTTGAAGCCTTGCGCCTCCCTGAAGATGCATGCCGAGGTGGCACTGACCTATCACTTCCAGGTTTTCCAGGCCCTGAGCTGTCCTCGAGTGGTGACTAGGTCACGAGCTTGTACTTTGACTGTATTGAATGTGTACCCCCTCGGGTAAGGGCATTCCCGCACCCTTGCTCGCACTATTTTGGTATAGGATGTTTCTAAGGAGACCCCCTTTTCCTTTCTTCTCGAGCTACCTTTCGCAAGGGACAATCGCTCTCACCTCAGATACATCTCTTGTTTGTTACCCTTTTCATTACATTAGGCTTCGCTGGACAAGTTGTCACCCTCCAAGCGGGAATAAGCAAAAATTAGTGACTCTTAGCTGTCCATATTTTCTGTTCTTCAGGTGGTTCCAGTCGAACTTGAGATATTACGCAACATCTAGAGATTGAGCTGCCCACAAGGAAAGTACAGCTTTCTACTTTTTTTTGCACGTGGCAGGTCAGGCAGGAATCTAAGTGGACTGACTGTATGGGAGTGGGTGGTATATGTCTACTATGTACGAAGGTAGATAGGTAGGCCTGGCTTGCTCTGTTGGTTCAGGTGAACAGAAGGATCTGTCTGGCCCTCTGAGGAACTGCATGAAATCGTGATGAAAAGGAGGTGTGGGCCGGGGGGAGGGGTGGTCTCGACTCTCAACTGGCACAGTTTGTAAAAACGGATGGTCGTAGACGGTGGTGATGGCGGTTGCTTCTTCTGGCCTGTCCGTTCAGGGGGAACAAGTGTAACTGAATCCCCCAAGCGCCAGCCGCCGGTTCAGGGTCGGCCTTTTCTGCAGGTAGCAGGGTCTGGAAGAGGTGCGAGTGTATGGTACGAGTCCCGAAGGGATCCGGGGTCCTTTGAATACCGGACCTCCCAACTACGGCCCAAGTGGGCGTAGGTATTGTGCCCATTTGTTTCCTCGGGTTTACTCTGTCTGAATGGGGACCCATTCATCCATGTTTGCTTACGAAGTAGTGTATAGATTTGGGTCACTGCGGAACGGGGCTACGGGCCTGGCCTCACGACCTGGGGCGGGGATGAAAGTCCATGAAGGATAACTGGTTCGTGTTTGCAGTGCGAGATCTTGCGAAGTATGATCCGGGCATTCGTACTGGTGAGTCGAACGGTAGCGAAGAGATTAACCAGTGCAAGCGACTGGAAGGAGGGATGATGGAAGGGAAAAGCAGAACAGCGAAGGGGATTTGATGATCCCATGTTCCTGGTCCAACCCCCGGCCCCCCCACACTCCCGCTGTTTGATTCTGTTCCCCCCAATGCACAGCGGGACCTCGTATCAAAGCGAGGCCCAAGACACATAAATCCAACGAAGCCACGACCTCTCAAAAGAAAAAGAAAAAAATCCAGCACGATGTGGATTCCCTTTCTCCCCTTTTTATCAAGAATTATTATCATTTCCTGATTTCGTGGACTCCCTTGAAAATCGTTCAATTGCTGAGGGGAAGAAAGCTGACATCTGGTGATTGCTCAGCGCTCTCCTCTCCCGATAACAAATGAAGGGGCAGGTACACTTCTTGAAACCCACTGGAAGCTCGCCTCCCCATTCTCATGCGTTTTTTGAGTTTTTATTGATGGTCTTAATCATCCAAATCCATTTAATTAACCGTTTCCTCTACTTCCCGCATCCTCAAAGCTCTCCATATTCCTTGCCCGACGACGAGAATGCCAGACTGCATCCCACCACAGATTCAATACAGCCTGCCTGGCCGGCCGAGTCATCACCAACGACAGCAAGATCGACTTGGGAAAACAAAATCTCCACCAGCGGATACAGAAAGGTGACGCCATCAATCTCCGCATGAAACTTAAAGAAGAGTGATTTGCCGGCTCGATCAGTGTTTCTCTTCCAGTTCCATTCTCCCGAATCTGAGTGATATGAATGGCCACATCCCCCCCTTCCCCGCTTACTGCTCGATGGTGTCTCGACTGCTAGGTACCTCTTTCTGTTGGTCACCCCTTCGCGAAGGTGTTACCTTTTCAACACTGTACAAACGCGAAATAGTGGCCGTGATCAACACATAGGTTTGAAAGAAGTCAGTCCGAGATTTATCTTGAACAAAGATCAACGATGACCCCCAATGCCGCCTCGAGAGCCCCCACGTGGAGGCGCATAACATTGACAAAGAAGTATTATTATGTCGATTGAACATGATTCGAGATGGGACCAGGATAGCTCCATCGACGGCTCTCCTCACCTCGAGCGGGTTTCCGACTTGAGAAGGTACAATGTAGTTTCATAGTCCTGTCCCCGAGCGGAAAGTTTCCATGGGCGGGCAGGGTTGTAATGGAGGGACGGGAGTGGCGGGCTTCCGAAGAATCAAGCCTGTGTCAATCCCCTAGATATAAACCAACCAGGTTGTCTATAAATATCTCTTGGTGACGACCGGCGCTTACAAAGTAAGACTGCGCGACGTGCCATCTCTCAGCTTCGTGATCGATTGTGCCTGATAATATATTTTATTCTACTTTCCACTCCTCCCCTTTGTCGGACCATCTTCGCCCGTCGAACCGAGCAATAAATTTTTGTTCTCCCGAGCCTCGGCTGATTTTCTACTCTGTTCTATTAATACCCAACGACACACCGCACTCTTAATTTCAACTCCCTGCAGCTGCTGGATGCAAGCCTGGACGGCATCGTCCGGGCCTCGTCGGACGGCGACCAGTTATTTGAGCGCAGTGATGGTCGGCGATGTATGAACCTTGCTCGAGTGACGTCGGCCGCAGAAGCCACAAAGCCCCGTCGTTAAAATAACCCGCATCTCTCTGCCGAAGCGCACCTCTCAGGCAATGGTGAGTTGGCTCGCATATTGACCAGGTGTTGTGGAAGATCCCAAAACAACTGGGCTATAAAAGCCAGCTGCCTCAGGCTTTTATCTCAATCGTCTCTTCTGAAAACGTTCGAAAGCTTTCGGTAATTTCGACTTGGCCTCCAACCTACTCACAACCCTCTTTTCATCGTGAAGGAAGAATTCGATTCATCGTCGGTCGTCTCAAGGGCTCTCTCTCTCCACGGATTGAATTGAATTTCTCGGAATCACGTGCTAATCAACATCGACCTTGCTGTTTAATCTTCCAGGAACACCGAGACAGCACTCACTGGTTGGTACCTTGATGAAACTGGAAGATTCAAAGAATCATGACGCTTTGAGGCGCCGTTGCCAAAGGGTCGGAATGGCCCGACTGGGAGTCATGTCTTGAGAGCCACCCGCAAGATCGTCTAAGCCTTGGTGACGCCAAATGCCCCGCCGATGCCGGGCCGAGGGAGACCATGGCGCTTTCTGCATTCCGAGACGAAGCATTGCTCTGTCTCTTCCGAAAAGTGTTGCTACTCGCCTCAAGTTCCCGGGACACCGGGTTGGGGTTGGACGCCGAAGTTCTATGAACCGAATTAAGCTTTTCGGGCTCTTTCAGGAGCATCGGACCTACGAACTATCCCCGCATCTTCTGGGCATTCCTGCCGACATGGTAGTTGTGCAGACCGATGACCGGAACCAGCATCTCAGGGCTTAGTCAGGGAGGGAATGCCAAAAGCCATGGCGGCGCTTGCGCTGATCCCGTGCCTAGCAACATGAGGGGGTCTTCATTGGGGTCTTCATTGGGGTGTTGCAACGCTAGCAGTGCAGTGGGACCGGAGCGGTAGATCGAATACGACGTGGGTACCAGTAGAGGGGCTGCTGCACCAGCGTCACCCAAATGGTGTGTCCCTTGTCATCTACGGCGGGGACTTGTCTTCACCACACTGCCTGTCTACGTTCGCGGCGAAGCTCAACATGTTGAGGGTGTCCTTCTCAACAAGGACCGCCTTCTACGAGAACGCACCCAGCACCTCACTCCGGCCAACTATGAAACGGGTATGCTGACCCGGCGATGGGCAGAACGACCACCCAATGTTCTCAATTCGCTAATTCCGGTTTTTCTTGCATACGAATGGACCAGGGCCAAGGTTGTTTGCCCATCCGTTGAGCCCGAGTTCACCAATGATGACGCATATATTCATCACCGGGCCGGGAAAGTCTGGCTCCCGCTTTACCGAAAGGAGGTGAGGACGTCGTCTCCCAGAGAGTGGCTCCACGCGAAGGATTTGGAAGACGAGAGATAAGGAGGCGGGCGAGATGCGTATGGCTGTGAGGGCTTGGAAAATGGAAGCTCCGCCCAGGAACTGTTTCACAGCGTCGAACTAGAATCCGTTGGAAACTCACGTTGTCCCCATGAGGATTGCCCCTCGTCCAATCCGCCATCGCCCCCCTGGGTGAGAAGCCTGAGGGGATGTCGGAGGGGATTGAACAAGACGACTACAGCGGGTATTTTTTTTCCATCCCCCCTCTTTGGGGGCGCCTCTTTAGCACCTCTTTCGCGCCGCCTTCACACCTGCCAGAATCGTGTCTCGTTCGTTGATCACGTTCCGACCAGGGGACGCTCGCCCCCTTGTCGCCAGAGCAGGTATTACCCTTGTCCAACAGCCCTACATTTCTTCATCAGGTATTTGTAGTATTTGTTGTTGAAAAATTCTCCGTAAGCACACAATATTACATCTTTTGAGCCATCCTGGTCATATTTATACTTCAATCCGGATCCTCGAGGCATTCTAGATTCTTGCAAGTTTGAAAACAACCGCTATCGACCAGATTTCTAGTCTTCTTCCCCATTTAAGAACCCATCTTCTTGTAACCAAAGCACCAACGTCACGGAAAACCACGATGGGATGCAATCAGAGCAAGCCTTCGAAGAGCCAAAGCGCTCAGAACTCCAAGGGCCCTCGCCCCAAGGAAGACCAACCCTCGAGGTCCAACTCCTCTTCATCGAACAACCTCGCGCCCAAGCATTATACCAAGTCTCCTCAAAAGGGTTCCGGATCTAGCCAGACGAGCTAAACTCGCGATCCTGAACGATTTGTGTTCCTGTTCCAGGTCCTTCGCCCTTCGATCAGGTATTATTCGGTAAAAAGGGCTCCATTCCCAATGGCTAGACTCCCCCTAAGAGGCAAAAAAAGACACGAGAGAGGCAACAAGAAACGGGGAGACGATTGTTTCGCCTCTTCTGCTCATTTTCGATCGCATGCCCCTGAACCAGCCTGTCTTATTCGAGGAAATCGTGCCCTCATAATTGAGGGCCAAAGGATGGGGGATCGATACCAATCTCTACTGGCTTTTCTCTTATTTCCTAAGTGCTAGATTCTCGAAGGCAAGTCTCCTATGCTTCCCATTCATCTTAAGACCTATTGAGAATGAAGACTAACAGCGAGGGCACCCACGCCAGATCCAATTGTTTCGCGTTATTGTTTTATGGAGATATTCTCAGTCCCCGACCCGACTTAGCGCCCGGCAAATACTGATCAATTCAGTAATGCCGCAAAGAAATAGAGATGTTGTTCTGGCTAGAGGCAATATGGCGAGTCGGGCTGTTTTTGGATCTCTAAATTGCGTCCTTTGCTTGGTTATATAGAATTAACAAAAGGGGTGATTGATCGAATAGAAGTTGAGATGTCGTCGCATAAATTTTCATCCGCTGGACCACTGTTGAAAGGTGCCACTGTCGTGCTACAATGGAGAGCCGCCCTTTACGCCATGGTTCCCTGATAAAGTAGCGTTTTAGGGATGCAGCCATAGCTGGCTCCGTGGATCGACGAGGTGTGGGCCTAACAATGTCTGTCTGGGCTGGGTGACAGTTACAAGCGAGCTACATGGGTTGACTTGCAGCCACCCTTTGCCTCAAAGCGAAGCCGTCTCCCAAGACGCGAGACGAGACTCCAAACATCGTTTCCATCGCATTTTCGTAATGTCCATAATTGATGTACTCATGAATCGAGCTCCATGGGCGAGGCGATGAAATGTATAAATGCCGGCGACATCTCCCTCGAGCTGAAACTGTGAATGGGTCTGGTAGTGGACAACATCTGCTTGAGAGCTCGCGTCTGCACCATAATTCGTTAGCCAAACCCGCAAAAGACAATGGCTCAGCCAGTTGACATCGAGATGGCCGCGGCGCATTCCAATACCACCTCCACCCCCCAACGTGCCCGAGACCCATGGTTTGAGTATGACGAAAGTGAGTCCCGCCCAACGCCGTGAACAGCTCATGAGTAGCGTGTGTATTAATCGCAGGACAATATGCAGTCGAAAAAGGCTGGTGGGGGCTGAGCTTACGTCTTTCCCAAGACAATACACTCGGCCACCATCACCTTTACCAGCCAGTCGCGCAAAGGGCCCTGAAATACCTGGCCGCGGGTGTGCGAAGACAGTTCCTCGCAGTACTTGAACGAGATAAGAATGGATCTATTCCTCCAGGCGGCGAGTTTGACGAGTATCACGAAGACCTCTTTCGCATGCTGGAGAGATATTGTAAGTCGTTTTCTTCTTCTTCTTCTTCTTCTTGTGCTGTAGTATCTTCGCCACCGCTGGCAGCGAGGATGCCGGCGCTAAGTGTGGAGTTGGTCCTAACTCTTGTCGTAGACAACTTCTTGCTCAAATTCGCTGCTGTACGCAATCTGCCCGTTCCATCGAAGATGGGCTTGAAGCGCCTAGAGGACATGATGAAAAGCTACCTCGGTGCAGATCACCAAGTACCGTCGATAGAGAACCCCGAACAGCACAGGACCCTATCGCCCAGTGACCCTGTGTATCGGCTCCTAGACTTTCTCCTGAGCAACGACTGGACACGTCCCTTACTTGTATGTACTCCTCTTGATGGCGTGGCCAATATCACCGGAGGGTAATGGTACTAACCATACGATTAGTTTTGGATGCCACGCACAGAGAAGTTCATTGATGGAGAGTCCTTCACGGAAACCGATATGACGCGGATTCACATCACCGCGTGGGTCATCAAAGCCATTGCTATCGCACTAGGCTGCTTCCTTCCCGTCTGTCTCCTAATATTTGGAAGCGGCTCGACTCAGGTCTTCAGTGCACTCTCTCTCGCTATATGCATGGTGGCCGTCGTCGTCATGCTTTACGGCGCCGAGGGAGGGATGCTCCTGGTTCTGACTTATCTCACGATGATTATTACTGCCGTCTTGACGAGGCAATTTGCCTCCTCGACTTAAGCCGAGGGTGGATGTCGGGTTTGAGAGCAAGGTTGTTGAATCTGGCTTCGACGTGGAGGAATGGCGTTGATCTTGCGGACATATCGCGGGAATTATGGGCAGTCGTGCCTCCTTCTTCGACGCCTCTGTCGCCGATGATTTATAGGAGATTTTTGGGAATTGAGAGAGATTCAAAAGGGGTGACTGGTTCCAAAGATGTTGAGAGTAGCCGAAGTTCGAAAATGAAAGATGAAAGTGTTGAAAGACTTCTCCGATCCTTCTCCCAGTCCTGGCCCAACTTCTAATTGTTGGTGATTTTCAAGTTGAAGAGTTCTGATCGGATGCCAAAGGAGAAGAAGACAGGTGGTGTTTGGGGAAGAATCCATCAGCAAAGGGGTAAACGAAAGACTGGTTACCAGAGGCGTGGAGCTCAACATTTGTGCGGAGTCTGGGGTCCTAACAGGAATGGCCTACAAACAAACAAGGATCAATCTCTTGTGTTTATTCTCAAATTGCTCATCTCAACACCAGTACAGGAGGAGTACAGGAGTACATTGTTCTTCGATGCTTGCATAAAGAGCAGCTCACGAGTTGTGATATCGCTGTGTGTATTCAACAATTGGAATAATGTCATGGTACTCCAATGTCGTCTTGTCCTCTTGGCCGTCTCCTGAGGCGACAATACTTTGGGACAAGGTACTTCGTACCAACTGTCGTTTCGATGTTCTCTTGTGCCTTTTTGAAATTCATAGGACATGAGCTTATTTCAGAAGGAGCACTGGCGGCCTCTTAATAGGTGTCTCCATCAAACTTTAAGCCCGCCCTAGCCTATGGCAGGAGTCTAGACCCAAAGCACGAAGTACCCAGCCTCCCCCTTTGAAGCGAGCAGGACCAGTCAGAGCTCCCCCAATTTGAAGACCCTCACGTTTCTAACGCGTCTAGTAATTGGAAATGAACGCGGTTGAAAGGCAGGAGCGAGACGAACTAACAAAAGGAAAAATTGTGCAGAGACCCGCGAGATGGCTGATGCATCCGCCATTGTTGATCACCCATTTTCTGTTCTTGGTTAGTGGGACCACGACATTCTCGGTGAGGGAGCGGTACTGACGATGGAAACCAGGCGGACCGCCACTTTTAAGGCGAACACTTTGAACCCTCCCCTGGTAAGTTTGTGTGGGCCCGTAATCAAATCAAATCCGACCGGTTTCGCTCAGATCAACCCTCTCTCAACTTTCTTCCATTGCATTCTCCTCGCTCCCATTCCCTCCACGTCGCTCCTGAAGTTCTCGATCTCTCTTCTGTATTGTTCCGGGATCAATTGATCTGTTCCTCCGCGACCTTTCATGAGCTCATGCTAGCCCTCAATCCTATTTCTCGCATTGGATGCCTAGGTCCTTCACGTGGTTCACACTCACTAATTCCCACTCCCCCCAAATATTGGCCTTAGCTCTCGAGACTCGACTAACACTTATCGACGACCAGTTAAGAGTGACCGCTCCCGGGTCTTTCCCAGTCAACTACACCTCCAACAGACTGCAGATATCCGAACCCCCGCTCAAACGCCCCCAGCTTGAACCAGGAGAATATGATGAAGCGAGCCGTCGAAGACGGGATGAAAATGCGCCGATGAAAGGGATTTTCTCCCTGCAGCCTCCAATTCATGGAGGCCCTGGCATTAGTGCACTTTACGCACCGACCCAGGTCTTTGAGCAGCCGGAGGCCGCGCTGGCCCGCTTGGGGCCATGAGCAAAGCCAGGCTAGGACGCCGAAAGTTAGAGGTTGACTTTTCCTAACCGCAATCGAGCCCCGCTACATGTTCAGCCCTACGTGGAATTTGTGTTAGTGCATGGATTAGATGGAACGTTCGCTGCACAACATGCCATACTGGTCCACTGTTCCCCGGCGACCGATCGATGGTTCTGATTGGCACATCCCAAGTCCTAGACCATGGGACACCAACAATTGGTCTCGACTCTCAGTATTACTCATTCCCCAGTTTGCGCGTGGTCCCTGATCCCTCCATGCACTAGATCGAGTGGTTCTATCCTGGCGTGAGCAGCAGCACTCAGGAACCAAGCATTCGGAATCGAAGGTTCGAGATTGCGGATTTCGACTGTCAATGCTTTGGACCTATTTTGCGGCAATCGGCCAGCCAAGCCCTGGCCAGACAGATAATGATGCCTAGCACGCCCATGGGCTGGACAGACATTCAACACTTGCCTCTATTATTAGTATTCGGACGCAATGGAAGGCACGCACGCACATCTCCTTGAGTGGTAGCTCGCTTGCCAGTGACAGAACAATCTAGCACCACAACTTGAGGATGCTTCTAATTGTCGGTTCGAGGGTCTCCCATAAACCGGCGCTGAGAAGACTGAGAGGATGCTCTTCGCCCTCATGGAACAAGACTGAGCCGCTCGGCACTGGGTTTCCTTGGGCGTTTTGCTGTGTTGGCAGTGTCCACGACTGGACCTAGACCACATGCGGCCCCCAACACCATCCGCCCCAAATGCTACACGCCATTCGTGTCACGATCGGGCAGACATGAAAGCCTTGGTTTATTGAAGGCGGTGAAGATATTATCGAAGCGAGGAGCACACACTCTGAGAGACAACACTGAACTCTCCACGTAGAGGTCATCTACACTAACGCACGCCTCTTCATTTCATAAAAGGGGCTAGGCGGGGGTCAACCTATCATGCCACTATTCCTTGCCCTGCGTTCTCTGTCACATCAGGTTAGAATCCAGGGCGCAAAGTCCATTCGATGTACCATTTGCGAGACGCTCTGAGTAGCAGCGTGTACAGAAGGAACACCGAATTGCGTGGATTCGCTGTAGGAGAAGATGTATTTTTTTTTCTTCTTTGTAAAACGGTCAGATACCACTAAAGGCCTGCCCGACGGTACTAAAGTACCATTTCTCCTTCTTTCTCTATCCGCACCCCAGTGGTCGACGCGACTACCCGGTGAACACACTGCCACAATCGTACTTATCCCACAGGTTAGGCTGTGATGAACCGGCAGCCAAGGTGTTATTTCTTGCATACAAGCGGTCCCACGGGGAAATATGCGATCCCATAGATCCCGTACAGGGTACCAATCTGGATCGAAGCAAATCATCGGACGAACCGGCATTGTGAGGGCAGCGGAAGATGTGCCAAAAAAACTCGCAGGGGCCAGACCGCCTGCCTTGTTTTTCGTCTTCTACGCGATTCTCTGCTATTTCACTTTCTCGGATTGAATCTTCATCGTGAGGCGGAAGTTTGTAATGGTGCATAGATCTTGGGACCAAACCACTCGTCTTGGGACCCTCACCCATCGGTTGCTCATACCTTACACAAGCGGCGGTGAAGAAATCTGTTCTCAAGATCTGCACAGCCTTGTCAGAGATGCCGCATGTTTTCCTTTCTAGCATGTCGGGTCGGGCATGAATTCACAGAGTTAGACACTTGGATGGCGATGCATGGAGAGTAAGTGTCGGCTTGTCATTGTTGATAGCTCCGACGAGCCAGAAGGGTCGCCGACCAGGCCAGGTAGGCTATACATGTGGTATACTTTTGCGAAAGGAGGGTGGAGGGGTGGCTCGAGCCCGGAGGCACCATCTAGATTCTGATTGTAAGTCTTACGGTTCTTTTCTTTCACCGTTAAGGGATGCGCGGGTAGCTCCTTGCCTAAGCGCATGCAGCCATCCGATCCAAGCGCGCTGTAGGTGTGTCGTTTTCCGAGTTTCACGAGGGATGTCATGCTTGAGCTAGAATCAAGGAGCTACAGCGAGATCCGGCAGGCGAGGCGAGGGGCATTGATTGTGCTACAGGGCCTCACGCTGGGACTATAGAGTCTCTTATGTATCCCCGCCACATTCAAAGAAGGTAAGGGCAACCATGTGGGAGCACCGCTCCCATGAGATGAAAAGTTCTGATCATGCAAAACGAACTGTCTTCGGCGGGGAGCACGGTGATACGCGTCGCACCAATGAATAAATCGCAAGCAGCCAACACAACGAAACATTGGGGGCGGGAAACTGCTCTAGAAGCGCCCATATCCTCTAGGTGTGAGAAAATAAAACGGGGGAGGGAAAAGAAAAGAAGAGAAAGTATTTCTTAGTGCTTCTCCTGAGTCTGTCGAAGAAGTGGAAAAAGTTCTTTCGAGCAGTCAAGAGAAACCTTGATTCCATCCGACCGGGCTTGACTACACCCTACGGAGAAAACCCGCAATTGCCGAGTTTTCCTCCGCGAAACGGACTGGGGCTAGATGTCTTCAAACATCGGCATCACCAGCTCTTGGGATCCTCACGAGGACAAACTGAGATCGAAGAGGGTTTGTCAGAGAATCTCTCGTTTCGAGGCGACTCCAAAACAGCAAGCCTGTCATACGATCAATTCTCAATTCGCTTATCACAGTGCTCAGTATTTTCAACACCATGTGCTCTTCTGGAGGTAAACCTGTGATCACTCGCAAGGCAGCGGCAATGGAGAAGTTGTGATGTTGTCAGTGGAAGGAAGGAACTACACTACTGCACAAGAAGCAAGGAAGGGAAGGAGTCTCCATGCAACCCCGCTTCTCCTACTCTAGATTTTACCCCAACGCATTAGTCGATATCGTACCCGACTTGCGAACTCTTTTTTTCGTCCTCGACCCCATTTTAAGAGCCAATTCGTCCAATTATAACTACGACCCTGCCAATACCCTCACTTCTTGAACAATATCTCTAGTTGGGTCGACATTGGCGCCTCTAACAATGGTTGTGAGTTTAACCTCCACCCACGCTCTCGAGTCTTACCGACTAGGCTTAACTTCTCCTAGGCTGGCTGGGAGTATAAAAACTCACACGTCGTAGAAGCTGTATCCTCAGATAGTGTTCTTTGGCGACTCCCTTATACAGGGCGCTGCCGAAGTTCAAGATGGCTTCTCGTTCCAGGGGGAGCTGCAACATCGTAAGTACCGGTCCCTTCACATCCAAGCGAGGAGGAACACTCCAGTATAACTATGGCTGCTTACTCTAGCTGCCTCTAGGCGTTATCCGCCGTTATGATGTCGTCAATCGAGGCTTTTCCGGGTATAACACCGCCAATGCTGTCAAGTACCTCCCCGAGATCTTTGCGCCTGCTTCGGACAGCACGCCAAGGATAGAATACTTTGTAAGTTTCCCACTCCGTAATAAGCGACAATGCTTCACAGATCTCAGGGAGGATTAGATTGTGCATACAAATTAACATAGCTTTCTCTTCTCCCCTGCAGTTCGTGCTCTTCGGAGCCAACGACGCTGTCATTCCCCTGCCCACGACGACCCAGGGTGTTCCAATTGACAAATTCAAAGAGAATCTTAAGCAGATCGTGACACACCCCATCATTACGAGCCACAAGCCCAATATCTTCATTATACCTCCTCCCCCTCTCAACGAGATCCATGCCTCGCAGCAGGACATCAACAGCGGCCATCCACAGGGAACACGGACGGCCAAGATAAACGCCCAGTACTCAGAAACCGCCCGAGAGGTGGCCCGCGAAGTTGGCGTGGAGATTGTGGATCTCTACAAGGCCATCATGGATAAGGCGATCGAGCTGACTCCCGGATTTGACGGCAGCGCAGGAGAGGTGCTGGGAACGCCGGAGAGCGGCAAGCAAGGGGGACTAGAGAAGCTCTTGAGGGATGGATTGCACATGGGTGGAGACGCTTATAGAGTATTCTATGAGATTGTGAAGCCAAAAGTCGAAGGAGATTGGGCCAAGGCGCCGGAGGAGGAAAGGGCTGGGTATGTGCATCCGGAGTGGAAGTTGATCAATCCGCCTGAATGAGAGACATGCTGGTTTCGTAATGGAGACTCCAGATGGTTGTCGGGGCGATTCTCTCCAGGTCTACGAAGTAATATCATCCAATACAATGTGGACTCCAAATGGACATTCCCAATTACGCTTTCAGAATGCAGATCCAGTAGGCTTAGCCCCTGAAGTCTGAAGGTATGAACTGATGGAGCTCCTTTCCGTTCCTGAAGCTAATTTCCCCAACCCCACGTTCCCACATTTCGAAATGCAGCAGTTCAGATGAGATTCTTCCGTGCCAAGCCACGGATGAATTCTCACTTTCCTACTTCCTAGTGGCCAGTCAAGATGGCTTAATCAGCATTTCCATCCAGCCACGCAAAGCTGGTTTCACAACACAATGTCAAAGTACTTCGTACCTCCCAAGGTGCTGCCCCACCCCGACGAGATTGGCCAGCTCAACCAGGCTGCAACCCGTGCCTGCCAAATCGACCAAGTTCCAAGCCGTGCTTCTTCCTTGGAAGTATCTTTGATTGCTTTGCCCCCTTCACCAGTTAATGTTTAGTACTTCGTCCAAAGTACAGAGGCTCTCGGCGTTTCATTTTTCAACTTCGCATCCCTCAGGCCATTACTTCGAATATCCATCATCCTCAACATCTCAACCTTCACTCTCGACTTCAAATAGAGAAACAAAATAACCCCAGCTCCTTCTGCCTCGATTTATTCGACGACTTCCTGCGTCCCTTGACCGCCCCCCACAAATACTGAAATATCGCGACAGCTCACGATTGCCCGCTTCCGCAGTTGTTGATAATCTCTCCCCCCTTTCGACCACGTTCTCTGCCCGCACGCAGTTCGCGCCCCCGTGACCGACCTTCGAATCCTATTTGACCGCTCTCGACTCTTCCTGCCGAGTTTACGATTTGTATGCCTGATTAGGCACGACACCAGCCTTGGTCATTACGGAACCAGACTGTGTGGCAACGAACCCATCGGCCAGTCCTCCCACGACGAACTTCACAAGCTTTCCTTGTGTGGTGTTCAGTGTGTCCTGCAACCATTTCTAGCTGCGTCGATTATTCGAATCCGGAGAGACTCTGGAAGGAGCACCGAAATTATCGAATTTCGTCGACAACACTTTTGGTGCCGATTAACAACACTCCATCCTTAGCTGCAATATCCTTAGAGATATCGTTCAACTCGAACCATCTGCCGTCTGCAACCGCCTTGTTGTGTCACCTACGCCATCTCACCGACTCTCGTGACTCTCGACCCGCCGACTCACAATCTTGTCGATTTTTCTAGGGACGAAGGAAAATATTCGTTGTTAATCCCTGTCTGCCTTTAGCTCCCTCAGAACAACGAGAGAAGGCAGGACATCGCCGTCAAAGACCTCGAGGTCTTTTTCGTGCGATGTGGCGGACGAGGGGGTCCTCGTAAACGACAATATTCTAGGATCCCAGAGCTATCTTATTCACGCGAAAACACCACCGACTCCGTGTGCCCGAACGAGGACCGTACGACTGGCTACCAACGTTCTGTAGATGGAATCTGCCCCCACTCAACTGAAGCCGGTTCAATAGTGAAGCGCGTCGAACTGGCCTGAGCCCTGCCATTCACCACAACGTCCGTTTGTTCTCCCTCGGTAGCACAAATTTCAATTTGTGTTCCAGGGGTCTCATCCCGCCGGGCAACGGGCAAACTCATTCTGAGACACTCGACACCCCAGCGACCAAGCGACCAAGAGAATCGTTCCATCCCTGCACTCAGCCTTACCCGCTACCCAGACCGTCCCTTGTCTGTGTCTGTGACGAGATTTCTTTCTTCGTTTGCGGCATGGATCAACGGTTTGTGGTGACCCGTGACGAAATCGCCGGCATTCAAATGGACCTGAAGCACCTGCAACACACCCAGGCCAATCACGCAGATAGACTCTTCCGTTTGGAGCGCCGTCAAGCTGATGATGCTGCCATCAAGGCTGCCTGGTCGCCGTTCACCGGCGTCTTAGCTACTACCCCTCAACACGGTATGCTTCCTTTTGGTTCGCCAGTTTGTCAAAGCTTACTCTTCATTCGTAACCCGACAACTAATGTATGACGTTGTTTTTGATTTTCTTTAGGCCCCGTCCCCATGCCACCAAACGACGATGATCTGGATGAGTTTGGCAGCCATCTGCTGAACTCACTTCACCTGCCACCTGCCGATGAGGAGCCAGTTAGACGTGGGGCTGCTTCGCGTGCCAATAGTGTTCGGTTCGACGAGAGTGCTTTGCACGGGTCTAGCTGGGGCGGCGGCGGTGGCGGCGGCGGCGGCCAGAACAGCCGGCATTCGGGCGAGTTTGTCCGTCCTAGCAGCGGCCTCTTGATGGAGCGGTCGTTCTCGCACAAGTCGGATGGCAGACACAGCTCGGCGGGTCATAGCGTTCACTCGTTGCATTCTGCGCCCTCGGTAGGACGTGCGAGTAGTGTTGGCGGAGACGCCGAGTCGCCTTTAAGCATCCCTGAGCCGCCTCCTGGACTTTTCGCCCTTGGTTCGGTACCTTCGATTATCCGTTGCTGGCTGACGACCCAGTTTGCTCACGACACGCTGCTTTACGCTGACGTCTGCACGGGCTCGCGTAGGTCGACAGTCGAGTACTCGCTGGTCAAAAGCCTCGGACTTTTGGAGGACGCCGAGACGGGATACGACGGCATCACTCGTGTCACGCTACCGGTATATCTCGCCGAAGCGATTGTAGCTCAACAGGCCACTCGCTCGCAGAGCCCCTCCCACGAGATCCACATCCCCAGCATGACGGTGACGTTTGAGATTATGGGAAGGGGGGACCAGCAGCCCGACGGCGGCACGGACCCAAGGAAGGGCATCCGCATCTTCATTGGCAGCGATGCCCTGCGAGCGCATTCAGCGGACGTGCTTCTTTCTCGGAATCAGATTGTTCTTTACGGGAGCGATAGGAGCAAGCTGACGGTGCCGTTTGTGCGGCCAGAGGACGAGAACGTGTTTAAGAACATTTGCACGATTAACCTGCTTCCCGAGAAGCTGAGGCTCAATGCGGCGGCAGCGCCGTTTGTTTCCGGCGACCAGAAGACGGTGTCTCGCGATGAAGAAGCAGGGAATTCTACCGCTACTCGAGATGGGAGCGTCGTGGATGAGTTGCGTAAGGACATGGATGCGACATCGAGCCATCACGCCATTTCGCCGACGACCGACGTGCCGGCTCGTGCAATTTTGAACAATAAGCTCTCCACAGGGTCCTATCGAGGAAGCGAAGAAGACGACAACACTCACGATGCCAGAGAGAAGGATACGGCGACGACTAAGAAGCCTGACGGCGCAGATACGAGCGGGAGAGAAGACGCGGCTCCCACGAACGTGCCGACGAGCAACGGAGCGGCGGATGGGCAATCGACCGAGTCTCGCCGCGACACCACGTCGGGGATCTGGGGCTCATGGCGACAGGGAACGGCCAACGGTAACGAAGCTGGGCAGCGCGAAAGCGGGCCTTTGAGCGGGTACCAGCCAGCAGGCACCCGCGGCCGGAACATGAAGGTGCTGAAGCCGCTCAAGTCGAGCTCGTCGGCGCGGACGGGGGCTTCGTACGAGCCTCCGCCACCGTCGCGAAACGGCGGAGAAACCCGGCGCAAGAGCCAGCAGGGGGCGGGAGGAGGAGGAGGAGGAGGAGGAGGAGCAATAGGCGAGACCAGCGGTAGCTCGGGTGGTGGCGGCGGCGGCGGCGGCGGCGGTGGCACGCTTCGTTGGGACACGAAGCGCACGGCCAGCGTTGCGAGTCTTGCGAGTCTTGGGGAAGCTAGGTCACCAGTGACGCAGCAGCCACTACTGATACAGACGCAGTCGCAGTCATCACGAGAGGCGCGGGGATCGCAAAGTCTGCCGAGATCTGCCAACCCGATAGGAGGAGCGTCGGCGTTCTCGTGGATGAAGAAGCCGGGACCGTCGGGCGAGTAGGCATGCCGGAGGTACTGAGCCCCATGTCCAAATTTTTTTTTTTACTCCTTTGCGGTTCTTAGTGGGCATATCGACGGAGGGGCCACTCGGGCTTTTTAGCTCTTTGTTGCTTGTACGGCATGCTTATTGCCTCCCCGGCTTTGCGTGGTCTTTGATATTTGTTTTGCCCGCCCCCCTACCCCCACCTGGGGTGCGGGAGTAGAGCTGGCTTTCCTTCCCTGGAATTGGGATGGCGCGGCCAACTCTGCTGGGTTGCAGCCAGATGCCGATGAGGTTAGGGCTTTCCGCGGGTGGGGTTAGTTAAACATTGGAAAAGATGCGCGGGACATCGATGGGATGGGTACAAACTTGGTTTTGAAGTTTTTTGAGTCTCGGCGCAGGAAAGAAAGAGAGAGCACTTGGGGGCTCTCCCAG
>JUDQ01000180.1:1213-31096 GCA_000812075.1 Scedosporium aurantiacum
AACTCCTTCAGTCAACGTCTTGTAGTATACGGGAGGTTTGGCCGAAGGATCCAAGATCCGACAGCTGTATAGACTACGCGGCTTGGTCTCCGTATTGGGCAAGTGCCCCTATATGTATCCGTAATTACTAGCGGAGCTTCAGTCTTGACTCTTCAGTCTCGATGCATGTTATTCGAAGGTATAGCATACCCAACAGTCGTATGTCCACGCCGAACTAGGAGTCCCAACCCATGTTCTCAAGAGGTAGCCGCTCGCTCCGCATGTCGTTCCGAATTGGCAGGGTTCGTCTATGGGACAGCAACCGAATGTTGACTGGCCGAGGGTCGACACGCTGTAGTCTGATCCGGAACGCAGGAGTGTCTGTTGATAGGAACCAGTCAGCATCTGAAACAATTCAGGCCGACAGAAGTCACTGCAATTTCAATCACACAAGTCACGTCAGAACCAGCGAAATATACAATCAGGTCTGGTCGATCAGTTATCGGCTGGCCTCTCTTCTCCACAACTGCTATGCTCGTGGACGCAGGCGGTGTTACAATTGCCCCAGCAAATGCTTGGAGGATATGAAAAGCAGCAAACGCAACGACGCAGTGTAGGAACATTTCCGAGTCGAAAGAGCTCCAACGGTGAAGCGAGGCGACGTGAGGTCTTACCACAAAGAGTTTTAGATTAACAATGAGCCCGAGCATATGGACCTGTGATGCGGGCAAGTGCCCGCCTCATTTTAATCTGGGCGCAAACGGCGAACAAGGCATTGAGCTGAACGACCCAACAAAGGAACTCGCATCCGAGCGTAAGCCACAAGCCGTCGGGGGAATTTCAGACAGAGAGGACGGCCAAGATTAGTGTAACAAAAGGGCGAAAGCAAGAGTAGATGTAGAACTCCTAGTCGGTAGGCTCCCCGGTTCATAAGGGTGCTCACCCTGCTTTCGGTAATATATATTAGAAGATGGGCCATCTGGAACATCTGGACATGGCTGGGTCAGAGTGCTGAAATGTTCTGCCTGCTCGGTGTACGTGCTAAGTTAAGTTTGAGAAGGTCCTTCTGCTTGTCTGGTCGCATACGCGGAGCTGGACCTTCACGATAGGTTACAGACAATCCCCACATTATGATCTCAAGCTTCAAGCGAAATTATACTATGGTTAGAGGCACATGTATGCCCCTCAGCTTCAACGCCTGGACTGGGGATGTCAGCTTTGCTCCATCATACTCCTCTACCTAAATACCCATTGTACTGACTATTTACTCAGCTGTTCTACCGTGTACGAAGAGGTCCAGAGCAGGGCGTCAGTGGTCCCGTCATTGGCAAGATGTTCCTGTTATACGGGGTTGCCGGCTTTGTATGGCCCGATTTGACAGTTGCCTCCTGCGCTGAGATTCTTCCATACAACACCCACGCTAAGCGTCACGCTGTGAATTTAGCCATCGTTTCATTGGCCGCCATCTTTAATCAGGACGTGAACCCGGCGAGACTCTCTGACCTCCAGTGGTATTTCTACGTTGGGTATCGCCACCTTGGTTCTCGAGTGCCTTTGCATCTGGTTCCAGTTTGTTGAGTCTTAAGGGTCCTACTTTCGAGGAAATTGCGGAGCTTTTGGATGACGAATATGCCTATGTTGCTCATGTCCAAGTTAAGGTCCACTAGAAGATCGAGGAGAAGACCCGAGCATATTGAGAAGGAACTGGTCATCTAGGGTATTTTAGGTCTGACCATCTCGAGTCTTGAGAATAGCTTGAGAGTAGAGACGGGCCATTAAGGCTGTTCAATTCCTTGCCCCTTGAGCCAGGTGCTGGAGTCTGTGATGCTTTAATAGTCACACGTTACATTCATCACTGCTTTGAAGCCTTTTTTTTCTTGTTTTGATAAACACTCCGTTGATTCCGCAGTGGCAGGCTACGTCTCCGCAGGGCCAACTGGTGTACGATTTCACGATCGGCCTTAATACAAACCAGAGCAAGCGGATTATGAGCTCGGAAATGCCAGCAACGCATCAATATGAAATTCTATGGAGGCTTCTAGAGCATGCCAGCTCGAGAAAATTGCGACTTGTATTTTCTGGATTCGGCGCAGTGTAGCAGAGTTAGCCATTAAGCTGTCAAATGTGGAACGAGAGACATCATATGAGCACTACCAGGTACATACCTATCAATGTTACTGTTTTTGTCCTGATGGCTGTCTGTTTCGACAGAATCCTGGTTTAAGGGCATAAGCAGGTGACATGGATTGATGCGTCCAGGACGCAATCGCGTCACCTCAGTCAATTATATGGGGGTGGCTTGGCAATGGAGAACTTGAGAACAGCGTGGAAGATAACTCGTGCTGCGCCGCACAAGACTCGTGAGTTGGAAACAACATCTTGACACTACGCTCCATGGCGCGAAAACACAACTCGAACATGCATGAAGTGGCGCCCAATAAACCAGCTTTGAACACACTCAATCAACCAGTCACATTCGGTGGCTTGGACAAAGCGAAGAGGGGTTTCAAGAGATGTGTTGGAAATGCTCGCATGCATGAGAGGAAGAACCCCGCTTGGAGCGCGAACCACAGCCAAGGTCATAAAATGCAGGCCCTCCTCTCTCTCATGGAGCAGCCGGCCAGGTTCTTTCCTTCCTCACCATCGCTTATTTGTTTGTGAAAACGCTCACATCTGACTCTGATCGCCTTTATATATCAATACCTCACTCGCGACCGCTAAGCTCTACAACATGGAAGCTGTCGGCCTCGCTGGGTCAATAATTGCAATCATTGGGGCTGTCCATGCTACATACAGCACGATCAACAAGGTCACAGATCTCCCGCGAGCGTTCAAGAAGGTCGAGGAGACTCTGCCTCTTGCCCAGAAACTTCTCGGCGATGTTGAGACAAGCCTACGAAACTCTCGATTCACCAGGGAACAACGCAAGTCAGTCCAGGATATCCTCAATGCATGTAATAACGATGCCAAGGAAATGGAGAGAATATTTAAAAGCCTCGAGAAAAAATTCAAAGAAGACCAAGGCGCGACAAGTTGGCCTGCGTCGGTTCGTGGGTGGTATCGCAGCGCGCTACGGAGCGTGAAGGCTCATCGTGTCGAAGATCTCATGAAGTCCATCTTCAGGGGCCTCGAAAAGCTAGCCCTGAACCGGGTGTTCCAACTTGCAACCACGGGAGATCTTGAGAATATTCAGAGGGCTATCGATGAACTTTCGGCCGTGCCTCCATCACTAGATGACTTGGAATTTTTTGATACTTTTGGGCAGATCCATGTCCCCATGAATGTCTCAGGCAACGCCATTGCTCAGCAGATTAATGCACCAGGAGGAAGTCACACATTCAACTCGGGAAGGAATGTATTCAATGCCCCTATTCAAAGTTTGAGCTTCGGTAAGGACTCCTGAGAATCTGCTAGGAAGGGAAATGTGGCTAGTTAGAATTCATCTGGTCGATAATTAGGACAATAGAAGTTAATCAGATTGATGAACTAGGAGAAGAATCCGGTCAGTTCTATAGTAGACAGGCTCATCTATGGGTCTTATAATCACCAACAGAAGCTCTGGGCGAGTATGCTAATATTTGGTGCTCCATCCTCAGCCAGCACACAGCGCCGAGAAATTCTCGAGCTTCTCTCCTCTGATTATGAGGCCTCCAAAGATTTCAACGTCTGCAGAACGAGCGGTACATGTATGTGGATTTTTGACGACCCCAAGTTCCAGCAGTGGAGAGATTCGGAGTCTTCCAGAATACTCTGGATCTCGCTGGGACCAGGCTGTGGCAAGTCTGTCCTGTCGCGAGCGTTGGTGGATGAGCGCCTTGGACGTGCCGCTACACCGGGAACAATGGGCCATTTCTTTTTCAAGGAGGACGACGAAAGAAGAACCAAGGCCAGCCAATGTCTGTGTGCAATTCTTCACCAGATCTTTACCCAGACCCCTGGCGCTAATTTGATTCGGCACGCCCTACCTGCTTACGAGCAGCATGGTAAGATGCTGCGCCAAAACTTCTCTGTCCTGTGGCAGATACTGGTTGAATGTGTTCGATCCCCAGAGTCTGGGAAAATGGTCTTCGTCGTCGATGCCCTCGATGAGTGTGAGAGCAGTACCAGACACCAGTTACTTGACAAGCTCGAGCACCTGTGCCGCGAGGAGCAGTCCTCACCCAGAGCCAATTTAAAGATCTTGATAACTAGCCGCCCATATGACGACATCCTCTCCAAGTTTGAAGAGTTTCCAGCAAACGCCGTGTCGCGGATCCGGGAAGACGAAAAGATAGCTGATATCAGCGGAGACATCGACCTCGTCATTGATCGACAGGTTGAGAAAATTGCAAGCAAACTTCACCACCGCGACAGACAGCATCTATCGAAGAAGCTCAAGGAAATGAAGAATCGCACGTATCTATGGCTCCATCTAATTTTCGGAATCATTAAGAAGAGAATGAGCGCCTATGGAAAGCAATCCAGTATCCAGTTGCTTTTGAAGAGCATTCCCACCGAAATATCCGAGGCCTATGAAGAAATATTGAGCAGGAACCAAGACGAAAAGCTTACCGATACCGTGCTTCGAATCGTCCTGGCAGCAGTGCAACCTCTGACTCTCCCGGAAGCAAACATTGCGCTGACGTTGGCTGATACAAATTGGCGTTCCATCGATGAGCTGGAAGAAGACATGTGGCCTTCCAAGGATTTCGAGAGAATAATTGAGAATACCACTGGTCTTTTCATCCGGGTACATGATTCTAGGGTGTTCTTCATTCACCAAACGGCACGGGAATTCCTCCTCCACCCCGAACGGAAAGGCCGCTGGCAAGGGCGCTTGAGTCTCCCTGAATGCCATAGCACGATGTCTAGTATATGTATTAGCTATCTGTTGCTGCTGAAGCCGGGGACACAACATTTAGAGTTGGGGCCTAGCAGATCGTCAGACCCATTCCGCTTCTACGCTGGTCTTAATTGGGGGCTTCATTATCGCGCACAGGAAGTCCACACAGCAAAAACATGGCGGACCAAAGCTCGCCTTCTCTGCACCCAAAAAAAGGGGGAATTATGGGCTAGCTTTTCGCGCCTCGGAACGGTCTTGGCGGATTTTAATCAATGGAACGATTTAGCTGTGGCCAGCCACCTCGGCTTACATCTAGTTGTCGAGTATATGTTGACTACAGAAGGAGTTGAGGATATTAACGCGCCCATGGGGTTCTTCGGGCATAGCCTCCATCTCGCATTTAGTCAGGGCCATCGAGACGTGATCAGGACCCTGCGCGAAAATGGCGCTGGAGATGTAAGCTCTCGGTCCTCATTCCTAGGATCTTGCCTGCAGGCGGCTAGTTACGGCGGCCACATTGACTTGGTGAAACAGCTTCTCCGTGAAGGCATCGATGCGAATGAGACGGGAGGGCTTTACATTACGTCACTTCGTGCAGCGTCGGCGGAGGGTCATACCAAGATCATAGAAATGTTGCTCAAGAACGGCGCTGCTGTTGACGGACGGAATGGCGAGTACGACAAGTACTCAAGGGCAAACAAGGTGTTCGACATACTTTCCAAACTTCCTGAATTCTTCCTGGTGTCGTTCGAGTCGATGGATGTCCGCAACCGGCGACCCGATTTAGACATAGTTTACCGTCTCCGCAGTCTCGCCTATCGCACTCCACTCCAGTTGGCCGTGAGTTGGGGACATAAAGAGGCTGCAAATGTTCTAGTCGATAACGGCGCAGATGTTAACGCGCCTTCTGGGTTTGGGAAATTGAGTGGGACAGCCCTCCAAATTGCGTGCCGAACGGGAAATATCGGCATTGTTGAGATGCTCCTCGCCAAAGGCGCAGACCCGCTGGCCGTCGGCGGCCATCCGGAAGAATCCACGCCGCTAATCGAGGCTTTGAGATGTAATGAAAGTGGGCAGATCGCCCAGTTGCTACTTGCCAAGATTAGGGACTTCGGCGGAACAAATGTTGAGCACGCTTATTGTGCGCTAATCTTCGCTCTCCTCAAGGGTCATAAGGACATCATTCAGCCTCTGCTAAAGAGGGGCCTCGACATCAACATGCAGGATCCGAGTGGGGAGTACTTCCTTACCTCAGCTTTTCAAACGATGAGCGAAGCTTCTTGCATGTTGATAATCGACAATGGCGCCGACGTTAGTATACTTCATAGCTCGCGGGACACGTCCCTCCATCTGGCTCTGAGAAAGGGCTGGAAACGACTCATGCGAGCGCTTCTGGAAAAAGGAGTCGATGTCGACGGAACGGGCAAAGGACATTCGACACCACTTCGTGAAGCCTGCGAACAAGGCGATCTGGAGAGCGTTCGACTGCTTTTGGAATACGGTGCCGATCCTAATATATGCGATGAGCGACATAGCCCGGCTCTCCAGGCAGCCGCCGCGAAAGGGCATCTTGAGGTTGTGGCAGACTTACTCACACACGACGCTGACATCAACGCACAAACCGCATGTCATGCCACGGCACTTCAAGCAGCTTCAAAATATGGTCATGTCAATGTTGTCCGGTTTCTTCTTAAGAAAGGATCCCGCGTTAACCTAGACAGCGAACAGCACCAAGCGGCCTTGCAATCTGCTTCCGGAGCCGGCCATAGGGAAATCGTCGAACTTTTACTGGATTCGGGTGCCAACATCAACCACACCATCGCTGGCCAAGGGACGGCGTTATACTATGCTGCTGCCAACAACCACGAGGACGTCGTGCAAATCTTATTGAAGCGGGGAGCTGATGTGAATATTCAGGGTGGACTATGCGGAACAGCTCTTGAAGTTGCCAAAAGAAACGGCGATGAGAGCATCGTGCAGATGTTACGCGACCACCGAGTAACTGAAGACTGCGGTCACCTTTCCCTGCGTCCTGCACCCACCACACACTAGCATACAGAGCCAAGAGCCGGATATACACAGCATAACTCAACAAGAATTTTCAGCCTTTACTGTCCCACAAAGTTCAGCAAAGAACCGCTCTGAAAGCACGCACCGGTCTATGTTCACCGCCATGCGTTGGGAATGAATACACGTTTATACGTGTATGAGAGTCTCATTGAAGCTTAGCTGCAGGCAAGGAAAATAGAATCCGACGGGTCAAAGCAAAGTTCAAATCTTGGCACAAGCACTGGGCTACGATACTGGAACGGGTTCAACCTCAGGATAACATAGATTTTATCAACATCTTTCGTCCGCACGAGAACGAGGTGGAAGAGCACGACGACTATTACGCTCTGCTGATCAGTCTACCCCCAGTCCAATCCCTTTGCCTTAACTCTTGGGGTGCATACAGCAAGCGTATAGAACTGCTCTTTTGGATATATTGTTTCTGCCACGCATCGCCAATACAACAGAACCTGGCTGTGAGGGGTTGGTCAGTCTTCATCTCTCCCAAATATGTCCAACTGCTACGGCAGTGTCTTCCCGAAGCACTGGTAATTCTGGTCCATTACATGGAGCTCTGTCACGAGCTTTCGGGCACTTCGATTAAGCAGCAAATAATCAATTGATACAGTTCGTGGTTAGATCGATAGCTGATTATTTAGGTCCTGGTTGGGAAGGATGACCTACCCAATTCATGGTCTCCCTTGAAGAGCAGATACTGTTGCGAGACTCGGGATGATCGAAGGGGAGGCGATTACAAATTTTTTTTTTCGCGCCTTGGCGCTTACGCTTAGGACTATGTAAAGGTGTTTTCTAAATCGACTATTGTCTCAAGGAAGACCAAGGAAAACCGAGTTATAGCGAGTGTAGTTTTTGCAGGTTCTTCTCTCCTTAATTCCCGGTGATAGTAACCTCTGATCAGTGATCACCTTGCAGCACATGGGACACTTGGACATGTTAGATCGCGATCCTCCCAATCACAAAACATCGCCTCGCCGTTCTCGACACCTGATCAGCAGGTATTCTCCCTAGAAGACAGAGAGTAGCAGGTGGTTGTCGCGTCGAGCTGGATGACATTAGAAGGCCAATCGATCTCGACTCCGAATATCGGCCACGACGCTCGTCCTGAACCAAGTACTCTCTATGAGGGTTGCCTGGAACGGATGCTACGTTATCTTAGGCTACCCATTGCACTGAAGCGAAAATCGATTCAGGTTCAAATGCAAAGACGTTTTGTGTGAAAGTACGTTGTAATGGTGGATCTCTGCGAATGATGAACTTATTTTTTTTTTTTTACATTTCGGCAGGCATCTCGGCACCCTCCTGATGAAGAAGTGGGACAACATCCCGTCTTCACTGGTGGGAGAGGTTAAGGCCACTGGCCAGACTACGAACACGCCGATGATCCGCAACCATGCTCAGATCAATGTTGCAAGAGGTCTGAGGCTGCGTAGGTGCGTTCGTTTCATTCTTCGTCTAGCCTGGACCTAATACTAAAATCCTAACATTTTAAATGACGTGCATTTCGAGGACCCTGCACCGAAGCGTTCGAGAAACTCACTGTCACCGTCCTGTGACTTGATGAGGCGGCAACGACGACCCGACGGCTGCGGTGTAATTTCCAGTTGCAAAAGCCGACACCTACGGAGGCTTTCACGCCTTACCAAGGCTCATCGCCCCCAACGACAGCCGTAAAACTGGATACCTAAGAGGCCCGTCCGCATATATGACTTAAGTGCCATCCCATCAGAGAGTTTTAACACCGACTTTGATCCCAAACAGTTACTCAGTGAGTGGGTGGAAATATTACATGTAGATAGTGGTTTTCAATCAAGCCTAGGGTACACGTCCAAAGTCAGGTTGCGGTAAGAATCTAATACTGGCCGGAGTAGTACTTCCACTGCCTCTCCAAGACAAATTTAATACGGAGGCATGCCCAGAGCTTCCCTCCTCCCAGTGCTCGCAGGATCCAAATACGGCACTCCGCCAACACCTGACGCACGAACGCCAGTCCTGACACCATCCACCAGGTGCGTGTCGGGCTTTTATCTTTACGTTAGCATTGCTGTAAAATTTCCTTTTCCAGCTATCTAGTGACAGGGGGTGGGGAGAAGAAAATAGGAAAATACTTGGAATACTCACAGTGGCGGCATGCAAGGTGCATTCGTTACTCCAGATAGCACATGCACCTCTGGTCCAATGCATCCTGGCTACGCAGTCATGGTTCCGCGTAATGAGTCTGAGCACATAATCTCGGATAATCTGGTCCTCGTAGGTGTGAACGCCGTTGATACGAGTGACGTGGAGGCCGACACCCGCGTAGAGTGATTTCCAGCCCGTAACCGGGTGCGTCCGAATGACTGGGTGGGACGGGCTGAACTCGTAGTCTACGTTTAGAGGCGAGCCTCTTGGGGACATGACGTCGTAGCCTCCAGCCTCACAGGCAGATTTGAATACGGGTTGGGCGCAGGTGGCGGTCAGCGTCTCGAGGAAGGCTCGGAACGGCGGCGAGAGCCTGTCATACAGTTCGTAACCCGACACCCAGAGGGTGTCACCCCCGGACGGCGGAGTATCCTGCATGCGGAGGAAAGAGAAATCGGAGGGGCAGTTTTCGAAGAGACCTTTATCCGTATGAGCAAGGGACCTCAATTAACCAAACAACATGTATTGGGAGTGGTGATGGAAAAAAGGACAGCGTCAAGCAGAGAAAAGGAAACACACTGTCGCTATGCCATTCACGGCCCAGATCCCGCGGCTCATTAAGCGAGCCAGGGCGGTTCTTCATGGTGGCATACAACTTCTTCGCGGCCTCGGAATTGATAACGTAGCTTAATTGTCAATAAAAATTTATTCAAGAATTTTGCGAAAACGAAGATTTGTCTCTCACATGTGCTTGTCCGTAGTACCATCAGCCATGGGCAGGTTGTTCGGGTCATTGTACAGAGGGTGTACATGGAGGCCGTGCTCTGCAGGCCTTCCAGTCAATTTGCCGAGCATATCGGTGATGTGCTTTTGCTCCTCGACGGAGAGATCGTCCTGTGCGGCGCGGAAGAAGACAACTCCGCGCTCGCAGATGGTGATGGCAAGGTCGCGCAGCTGCTCCTCGGCGTTGGGCGCATTCAGCATGTCCTTGAGCTTGGCCGTTGGATACTCACGGCAGATGATGGGCGTGACATCGACATACTCGAGATGGTCGATTGACGTGCCCCGTTTGAGGGGTTCACGCTTCAACGACTTGGTGCCATTGGTGCCGTTCGTAACGGAGCCCATCGCGAAGTCAGGTTCAGAGGTCGATATTAATATGGATGGGTAAGTTGTCAGTGTATGCGTCCTGCCGTTTATGAACTCGCCTCGGTGTTAGCCATTGGTTCTACGGCAAAAACAACAACCAGGGAGCAGGTCGACCAGGGCAGGGAATCCTAGAAGTTCTTTTAAGGTGCATGGCATATCCGAGTCCATCCTGGAGTGCCGCGGTATAGAATCCGGGGTATGGATTACCGCGCTGGCGGAGTTTGTGGGGTGCATTCTTAGTGCGGGGAATATAGTCCAAAGACGGATACGATCAGCATCGATGGGAATCAGATTTAGGCTCCGGCAGTGTCAAGCCGCAAAGATGTGTGTTAGGATGGCAAACACCGACCTTGTGATTCGTGGGTGGTATGTTGCGCCGCCTCCGACTTGCGGTTAGAGATGCATGGTTTCTTCGCATCTTTCCCCGGCCGTGTGGTGGGTCTCGGACTCTCGGAGCATGGTGGGTCGGTTGACGTGCCTCACCTGCCGAAATGCCGATCATGAATGATCAGGGCGAGCCTCAGGAAGGCGTTTGGCGTTGATGATTTGAAATCATATAGGGCCTGGAGTGTCAATCCCTTCGTACTTCGGCCTCGACTGCTGCTCAAAGAGGAAGTGAGGGGCCGTGGCGGCGTTTATCTTCCGAGATGAAGGGTAAATGTGTATGAAGGATCACATTGCCGTGCTTCATAGAATGCATCCTTAAATCCGACGGTCCCTAACAAGCAATTCCAACCCCTGTCGCCGTCGTAGGAACCAGTGAGGTGGTGACCACCATATATTATTCTATCATCCCAGCAGCATACCACCACCCATCCATCGCTCGAGTGGCTACATTTTCGGCGTAAGCATACTATCTCGGCCAGCCACAACGCTTTTGTTTCCAACATGGTTGCGGCCGCCATCTCCACCAATCCGCTTCAGCTGGATATCAGCAGCCACAAGAAGTGTCTGTTCATCTGCTTTATCGTTACCCTTGCCAGCTTCCAGTATGGCCTAGACTATGGCCTGGTCGGTGGCTTCATGGCCATGCCTGGCTTTCTTAGGGTGTACGGCTACTACGACGAGCCGAAGCAGAAATGGGCCATCGACCCAACCGTACAGCAGCTTATCTCGTCACTGATGACCATTGGGACCTTCGTGGGTTCGCTTCTTGTCGGCCCCTTCAGCTCGAAGTTTGGCAGAAGGATGGGTTTGTGGTCAGCCTCCCTTTTGAACTTTGTCTCGACAGCTGTGATGCTTGGGACCACGAGCATCGGCGCTCTCTACGCTGCTCGTTTTCTACTCGGTGAGCACTCCGTCCTTGCTTTTTTTTTCCCTCCCTCTTCCTTTTTCTTTTGAAGGATACGGTCGCTGATATGAGGTTGACTCTCAGGTATTTCTGTCGGCTGGTTCCTCACCTTCGCTCAAGTCTACGTTAACGAGGTCGCCCCGGCTCATCTCCGAGGCATAGCCTTTGCCGTGTACCAAACTCAACTCTCCTCCGGCTCCATTGTGGGCGCAGCCGTCGACTACGGGACTCATCTCATGCAAGGAAGAGAGGCGTACCGTATTCCTTTGGCTGTCTTCTTCGTAGTACCTACGATCCAGACCATCTCCCTCTTCTTCTTCCCAGAGAGCCCTCGCTGGCTGATGACCCAGGGAAGGGAAGACGACGCCGAGGCATCACTGAGGAAGCTCCGCAACAAGAATATCAAGGAGAGCGAGTTCCAGGCGGAATTTAACGAGATTCGCATCTCGACAGCCGAGCAGATAGAGAATAGCGCAAACAAGAAGCTATGGATCGAGATGTGGAAAGGAACCGACCTCCGTCGGACCCTGCTCTCCATTGCGATCATCTGCTTCCACTGCGCGAATGGTCTGTTAATCCCCCTCTGCATCGAATTTCCAGACCGATTCACTTCGTGCTAACCTCCGCCCCCTCCCCAGGCTCCTCGTGGCTAAACATTTACACCACCTATTTTCTCGACATCGCAGGCGTCAAGGAGGCATTCGCCTACTCCACCATGGTGAGCTGTATGGGTCTGATCGGTGTCCTCAGCAGCTTATTCTTTGTTCGACGTCTCGACCGCCGCCTCATTGTCATGCTTGGCGTCGGCGCCTGCGGCTGCTGCCAACTTGCGTTTGCCATTGCGTGGACGGTGGCGCCAGAGAGTACCGCTGCCGCCAAGGCTGTGATCGCCTTCATGTCGTTGTTCACCTTTGCCTACGTAGCCTATGGTCAGCCTTGATCTTGTCCCCATCTTGTTACGCTATCACAAACTGACTGGGGCGGAAAATTCTTTAGCACCATATGCCTGGCTCCTGGGAGGCGAGTACCCCAACAACCATCTCCGCGCTCACACATACGGAATCGCTACAGCTCTCAACTTCCTTGGGAACTGGCTTGGTGTTTTCACCGCGCCATATTTCATCAACCCCGCTGGTCTTGGATGGCGCGCCAAATATGGGTTCGTCTCCTAATCCTGGCCCCAACTAATCTTCCGAAAATACTACTAACACCTCGTATTACCAGTTATATCTGGTTTGGTTCAAACGCGGTCCTACTCATCTTCACCTACTTCTTTATACCCGAGACTCGCGACCGCACCCTAGAAGAAATTCACGAGATGTTCGAAGCTAAGCTCCCCGCTAGGAAGTTCAAGACGTACATCTGCACGGGCACTGAAATTATGGCAAAGGCCGCCATTGCGAAGGAGATGGAGCTCGGAAATGTCGATCATGTAGAGAGAACATCTACAGTTTAATCGGGATTAATTAGGACAGGTATAATCCGGGAATCGATTAAGTGAACTCCGACTACTTAGTTTGAATGAAAGTTGGGCGCTCGGCGTCGTAAGGCCTACATATGCTTTTTAGCGGGATGTCTCTTCCAAGGGATCAAGTATTGATAAATTAATACAGGCCGGTTTCCCTCCTTTCCTGGTTAGAACCAAGTATGTAGCTTCTTAACTCTAACTCGGACGAGCCTCGAAGCGTTCTAACGTCGATTAAATAGCTCTTAGTAGGTGAAGAAAACCTCTCCAATTGTTAATCTAGGAGTAGGAATGTATAGAAAGGCCTTCGTAGCCCCGAATGGAGAGCCTACGGCTTAGCCGAGTCCATGAGTGAGTTTAGAGGAGGTAAGAGATGGAGCCAAACCGACGGCTCTCCCTCGCTGCCCCCCTGCGAGAAATCTCATCCAACAACTCCCGGGCGTGGTGCAGCTCCGGCCTCCAACTAGGCATCGCATCGCTCTTGCTGACTTTTGCGCCTCCTACGAAAGCCATCGTGACCGGCCTTCAATGGGCTTTGAAAATTGGCATGGCAGATAGCCTGGCCAAGCCGCCATCCAGAATACGCTTTACCCTGCCTCCCGCCCGCCACGAACGAGTTACTGCCATCGCCGTCCTGTGCTGCCATTACTCATGCAGAGGCAGGCCAACACCTCTCTCTGTCCTAGACTCACACTGCCAGAAATGTTTCGTGGAGATTGACACACAGAGCGCATCGATTGACGTTAATGAGAAACGTAGGCGAAGTGCCAAGCAAAGGTGCGTGCTAGAGGAAACAAAGGCAATGCTACGCTACTCCGCTATCGGCTTGCTTCGGAAATACGGATCGGAACACGTCCAAGATTTCGGCATCTCGCGTCTTTCTTCTGGGCGGCCAAACCACCTACGAAGGCGGGCCTGAGCTTCCCGAGAGTAAAAAAAAAAAAAAAAAAAAAAAAAGAGAGAGAGAGAGAAAATTCCGTAATTGCCACTCATCTTTCACCACATCTTTTATTCATCCTCAGAATGACTGATGACAGCAAGGATATCTCGCGAGTTAGGGATGGCGCGCCTTCGATTAGTTCCTCCAAAATTGATGTCAGCGGTAGTGTGACCGCCGCAGAGACGTCGGATAAGGAGCTTGAGGCATGCATCGTCACCACCATCGGGCCCGCGGCCAAGGGCGGCATCGGTGCCCGGCCATCCTGCTTCAAGAATACGGCACAGGAGGTGTCGTTCGTGATACAGGCGACTATGGCCATGGCGACGGGGCCCTTGTTCCAAGGTGCCTGCAGCGTCATCACGGCGTCGATCGGACACGACCTGGGTATGACGCAGGGACAGATCACATGGATAACGGCGTCGACGGCGCTGACGGCAGGCGCCTTCCAGCTGGGGCTGGGCCAACTCGCTGACCTCCTAGGTCGCAAGGCCCTGTTCATCATCGGCATGGGCTCCTTCAGCGCCTTCTGCCTGTTGGTCGCTTTCGCACGCACGCCGTTCTGGATGGACGTGGTGTGCGGCATAGTCGGCATCTTCGCCGCCATGGTCGTGCCCCCAGCCATCGGTATCATGGGTGCCGCCTACTCCGTCCCCTCGAAGCGCAAGAATCTTGCCTTCTCGAGCTTCAGCGCGGGGAATCCGCTTGGCTTCGTGTTTGGCACCATCACGGGTGGTGTTGCCACGCAGCTCTTCAATTGGCGTGCGACGTATATTTTCTTGTGTATCTTATGGGCTCTCTTCACCATGCTTGCGGTGTGGATGGTTCCAAAAGTTGAGGCGTATCCGCCGGGGGAGCCGCTCCGCACCAGGCTGCACACCTTCGTGTCGACGTTCGACTTCCTCGGCACGTTCCTGACGGTGACGGGCTGTGGGCTTATCACTGCCGCGATAACGTGAGTTCCTGTCTAGTTAGCCCCTCATGGGCAACCCATACTGACTAGCAAGCAGATTGGGCCCTACGGATGGTTGGAGCTCTGCACATGTCGTAGCTATGCTCGTCGTTGGGGTAGTGCTTCTTGTCGGGTTTGTGTACTGGCAAAGCATATTTTCCAACCCCTTAATGCCACTGAAGATCTGGCGGGATCGAAATTTTACTTTGGTATAGCATTCCACCCCAAACCTATTCCTACCGAATACGATAAAAAAGCATTCTAACAAGTACAGATCATCTTGACCTGCCTCCCGGGTTTCATGGCCTTCAGCGCCAGCCAATTCTGGCTTTCCTTCTATATGCAGGAGTTTCTCGGATTGTCGCCGCTGGGTGTTGCGGTGCAGCTGCTCCCAATGGCTATAGCAGGCATTATCTGGAATATTGTTGCAGGTAACGTGCTTCACCGTATCAACAACACCCTGCTCTTGGCTGTCGGAGTCGCCTCGTACATTGGAGGCTCCGTTCTACTGTCCCTCATGAGGCCCAACAGCTACTACTGGGCTATCGTATTCCCTGCGCTGGTCCTTTATGTCTGCGGCGCCGACATACAGTTCAATGTTGCAAATGTACGTTCGTCATTGAGGAAACCTCTCGTCAATAGATGCTGACTACTGCGATGCGAGTAGATGTACGTGATGCAATCCCTACCTGCCCAACAGCAGGGTCTAGCAGGCGGTATATTCAACATGCTCTTTCGCCTGAGTACGGCCGTCGCACTGGGCATCTCGACTGCGGTCTACACCTCCGTGAAAGGGACCAACGCGGGTATGGAGAATCCGATGCTCCCGTATACGAAAACCTTCTATGTCTCGATTGCCCTGAGCGGTTTCTCTGTCCTATTTCTCCCGTTCGTTAGACTAGGCACTCAAGGGAACCATACACACCCGTCAGATGACTTGCCGTCACCGATGTTGGACAAAATGAAGGAGAAGAGTGAAAGGATGGCGGTAGCACTTCGATCGCTGAGGAGAGGAGCATCGCGGTCGTGAGTTGTCTAAGCATGATATACAAACTAGATACAGGGCTAGAAACCATTTGCGATGCCTCCTTTCAACCTCTTCCTCGTGACCGATGGTCATTATCCTCGGCCTTTTCCCTGGAATCATCGTGGATCGTATTAACGCATTTCCTTCGGTCCAGTCATTAACGGTACAGGACTGGCTACCGCTCCTATCAGTGCTCTGTTCTGTATCTCTCTATGTACTATGATCCAGAAAGCGGGGTGTCAAGGCGAGAGGAGATGGAAAGACGAAAGACTGAGCTGGCTAGGAAGAGGGACCATAAAAGGAAGGCTTAACTCGCATTTTCGTCGTCAAAACTTTTACTCTTTATATTTTGCGTTGCAAATATCCTCGTTTGTAGCTCGTTTGTAGGACTGACTATGTTGTGAAGCATCAATATTAGATCACTAGGCGACGTTCGACTCTTAGATGGCGCTTTGGAACCTCGAATTCCAGTCTCTCATGGCTTGGTATCGGATGGAATTCGCCCTATAAAGGTCTGATCCTGGGTGAAAGAGTGGTGGGACATGAGGGTAAAATGTCTCGCGAACCGCAAAGAGACAACACGACTAGAGGATGTCCAATTTCGGGGGCGGGGTGAAGAGAACGCTGTGAAAGAGAATGTCCTAAGATGACTGCTCTCGGGGTAACACGGGTGATGCTCTACCATATCTATCATACGACTTTGAAAAAAAAAAAAAAAAAAAAAAAAAAAAAAAAAAAAAAAAAAACTCGAGTAGATCTAGAAATATCCACTAAAGTATCAACTGTAGATGTCCGAATGGGACTCTTTCCATCACCACCGGTTGAGATAGCATTGTTTGCCATGAGATATTTATCAAAACGTCAGCAAGGAAACAACCATCACTTAATAGTGCAGTTTCTGTGCAGCATTAATGCCCAGAACTTTCCACCCAACTTTTGAGGAGACATCGGAACAATGAGGGCTTCACTCCGTAATTGTGTGAAGGGCCTCACCAAGTAGGACTCTGTAAAGGACATACCCACCCTGCTTGCGATCCTTCCGCGACGTCCTTCACCCCTTAAAGTTTCTTAGGCAGAAACAACTGGGCACATAATATCAGTAAGGTATTTGATTTACTTTTACGGTCGCTATGTTACGTGGCGTTAAGCCCGTTTGTGAAGCGGATGTGGGATCGACCACAAGCTGTTGATCAGGATCCGATTCACGCCGTTCATGAAGCTTCACCTTGGAGAGAGAGAGAGAGAGAGAGCAGAAAGGACCCCTCCCCTCCCGCCTTCTCCATACGAGGTACATGGCAAGGGATAAGTGACTGAGAGCGTATGGGTAGGGGCAAATTAAAGTTATGAACTCGGATGAGCGCCTTCCAAGTCTTGGTTTCATCCTCGGAGTCGGAAGGAAGCATTCATTTCATGGAGCAGCACATGCCATATTCAAAGAGTCGAGACTCTAAATCGACAACATCAATTAATCTTCCTACGCCCCTGCCATTCTATGTCATCATGGAAAGAGAAGGTCCGCGATGCTGCTACTAAATGACAGTATGACACCTTTGATCTTCCCTACTGGAGGTGCCAGTTTCCACTTTCCTGCGCCGTTGACCTTGTTTATTCTTGTCGAATCTGAATCAATCATCTCTTTTTGTTTTCTATTCGTTCCTGCAGCTATTACTCGACCAGTCTCCCTAAAACTTCCTCGGTTTGCCCGTACTCTCCATCGAATCCTCCTTCCAAGTTAGCGAGAGTGTAACAGTGTGGGTGCTTGGGAACCACGCCGCTATTACGACTCGTATAGAATCCATAACGAAGAACGTTTTGTTTTTTCTTTCCCCTGGCTTCTTGTCACTTGGCTACGATGGCTTCGGTGGCTCCGGGCTCCGACCCAACCAAAAAACTTACGAAGTTCCCTTCTCGGATTGGAGGCTTTTCGGTAATGGGGCCTCCTCAGTTGATGGGAAGTTTCGGCATCTTTGCCTCTCTATTTTCCCTCAAATGGAAACAGCCTGCTCTCCTAATTGGCCTCGCTCTCGGCCTTCTCTTCACGCAAGGTATCCTCTGTTTAGCTATTTCCCTGGTAAGGCCAACTCTCCCTCCACCCACTTCAGAGTATGGCTAAACTCATGGTTTTATCCTGGGTATAGAGAACGTACATTCGATTTCTCGAACCGACTGGAGCCCGGCGATTCATTCCCGCGGAACTCCAAAATATCATCATTCCCCATCCAATCTCGATCTCGGGTCGAGCTCATTGTGCGAAGGACCCGAGTTCACGAACAATCCTCCGATCACACATAATCCACGCATTCCTTGGCTTAACTTCGCTTTCCGAGGTCGCATAGTCCCCTGGCTTCGTAACAGCAAATGAACCAGTCGTACGAAATCCCGGCTTTATCAACGGCTTCATCCATCCTCATGGCATGACACTGATAGTACTTTGGCCTTGCATTTGCTACTTTTCCTTGGTACTGGGCATTTAATTTCCTGGCTCATGTTGGCCAGTCAAGAAACTAGTGCTTCGTCTCTCCTCAAAGCTTGCTTCTGTAGTTGATTCCTGGCGTTCTTAGCGGATACGGCACCGGTTGCGAGCTGAGGGAGATTCTACTTTCAGACTCTGGCAGTTGAGGCTCACCTCGGATGTGGTCGCCCTTGCCATTCAGATCTCAGATCTTTAGGAGCATGAATATACATATCAATTGATGAATCTCAACTCTGACGCTTGAAGGTATATCTGTCACATGTGTGAACTTTGATGCTAATGACCCCCAAACTTCTAAACGAGGGGAGTCGTGACCAGTAGGAATTGTCCCATGACGAGCTAGTACACTCAATCAGGGACTGCGTTGGGCCTCATTCCCACTTTGACTTTAACGTAGGCCATGGCTATATATATTGATGTATATATCTCGTGATGCCCCCAAGCACACCGGTTTGGTACACTTCATCATGCCCAGACCCGTACATGTTCGCGCATGAAGACCCTCAGCAAGCTCTCACTTCGTCGAAAACAGAAGAACGCACACGAATCGAACGCCAGAATACGCACATACATTCGCTGCACTCATGATTCAAGCAGCCCTCTTCGCGATCCTATTAAGTACATCAACACTGCCTACACCCACACTGCCTACAGAAATGAAGTTTCCAAAGGGGAAGAAAAATATCCCAAATACCATGGAGAAGTCGCAAGCCCAAACAGAGACTACCCAGGATTCGAAGTTCCAAGGGCCAGCCGATATCGACGTGGACAGGAAGCGATACAATGCCATCCGAGCGCACGTCGAAGGCCAAAAGTACCACGAAAGCCTCGGTCCGGAAAACCGTCAGATTTTGACTGACCTCTTCCTCGACCTCGTCCCCAAGGTCAATGCCCTTAGGCTCGAGGAAGAGCGGGACAGGAAGGAAATCGACAGGATTAGGGACGCTTTCAAGGGCGAGCAGAGGGACATTGCCATGGCGAAAGCGCTGGTGAAGGGGTCGAAATGGTACGCGGGAAGGTCGACTTTGGATGCTGCTAAGGTTATCCACAGCCTCGAAGGGTATATGATAGCTCGGAGGATCAAGACTCGAGAAGGTGCCTTGCAAAAGAGGGTGGAGAAGAAGGAGAAGGCTTTGATTGACGAATTCACAGCTAGGAGACTTCAACTGATTGGGAGGCCGGATGGGATTGATTGGAATGTTTGCAAACAGAAGAAGAATAAGAAGGTCAAGGAACAGAAGAGCGACAAGACTTCCACAAAAAGCTAGTTTTCCATAGTCAACTCTTCGTCACATCTTTCTACTATGAACCGTCTTAGCCCTCAACAGAGTTATTATATCATAGACCCGGACTTCGTACACCGGGTTATTCATTTTCTTGTCGTCAATAGCATTTCCTCTTATTTTTGAAGCGTCGAAGTTCGCAATATCAGGGCCTGCCCAGTCCTCCAGACATCGATCCAATATCGCTCGTATTCGTATTACCCACGTCATCTGTCTAGGTTTAGGGGACCGTGGATCCAAACCATATTTTTTCTCGATTCATCAATCCTTTTAATTGTTATTAAAACCTATTTCAAAAAGAGCAATTATTGCTAAAATTGTAGTAATTATTACACTACTACTACTTATTAGATGAAATGTACTTCATACCCACTCAGTCCAAATCGCACGATCAGATTGAAATGGAACGGAGCGACGCGTCAAAAGCCAAATCAAGCAAGGCGCGGACGCGTAGCAGCCACACCAAGTCAAGATCTGGCTGTCAAACATGCAAGTACGAAGAATTCCACAATACACGCCGCGTGTTGCCCGAGCCTAAAAACACTTTACTCTAGAATCCGCCGTGTCAAGTGCGACGAGGCAAAGCCAGAATGCGTCCGTTGTTCGTCCACAGGGCGCAAGTGTGACGGGTACAAGGACCATCGCCTGCGTCGTAAATGGGTGGCATTCACCCCAGCTGTTGCCATCCCCGTTCGGCATCTTTCCGTGGTCCCCCGCGAATATATTGTGGACGAAGAGTCGCGGTCTTGTTTCGATTTCTTCCGGACGGTGTCGTGCGTAGAATTATCGATAAATTCGGACCACACGTTCTGGTGCGAGACCCTTCTTCGCGTGGCGGATGGGTGCTCGTCTGTTCGACACGCAGTGCTGGCCATCTCAGGTTTCCACCGCAATTTTCGGAACGATTCAGCGAACCGGGGTGGTCATTATGCGAACGCGCAGTATTGCCAGGCTATCCGTCACCTTGTCGAAGAGATATCAGCGTCGAGGCGCGCTTCTCAGGACAATGCCTTGGTTTGCGCCATTCTATTTATTTGTATCGAAGTCCTTCGCGAGAACGAAATTGCCGCCTTGTGCCATCTGGAGTCTGCAATAAGAATGCTACAACAACCTCCTCCTCTGCTGGATAAGCGTAGTAGCAGCACTGTTGAAGAGCTTCTGCCACTGTTTTCACGATTGGACTTAGACGCGTCTCTGTACCTTGGCAGCCGGGCTCCGTCGCTTCGAAAGCTCGGTTCCATCCCTAGTTCTCCTCCGGCAGCACAATTCTCAACAATTCTTGAGGCTTCAGATGCCCTTAGCAACTTGGCTGTCCAAGCTACCATCTTTATGCGATCCACTGCGGATAGCCTAAGGTATTGCGATATTGGAAACATCCCCCTAGACGTCCTCTATAAAAGCCAATGTCTTATGGATGATTTCCACAAGTGGGACGATGCCTATCGAAACCTCCTACAGCAAACCAAATTGTTCGCCAGTAAAGCTTCACTGAAACGACAGAGCGACTTGCTTCAGATTCAGCATCGAATGATCTTGAGCATGCTACACGGCTGCCTCCATGCTGAAGAATGCATTTACGATGGCCTAAGTCAGATATTCAACGAAATCATCCAGCTGTCAGCTGAAGTTCTCGATGCAAACAATAGCCGGGAAGTGAGAAGCTTCACAGTCGAAAGAGGCACGATACACCCGCTATACTGGACGGTGTTGAAATGCCGAGATGGAAGAATGCGACGTCGTGCACTTGCCGAGTTGAGACGGTGTCCTCGAGAGGGGGTCTGGATTTCCGAGATTCAAGCACGCGTGGCTGAACGAGTCATTGAGCTCGAGGAGTGCCCTTTCGAAGAAGAGGTTATTTCTGGTTCGAATGAAAACGTCAAACACTGTCAGGATATTTTAGAATTTCACCGCATTCACAGCGTGGACCTCACGCTTTACAAATGCCAGAGGACGATCCAAATGACGTATGAAAGAAGGTTGAATGGGCCCGATGGGGAATGGGATACAAGCATCGAGTGGCTATCGTATTGACGAGATCCACTAAGGGAAAGATGGTGTGTTGTCCAAACTTCCATGCTATCCTTAACGTCTCCTTAAATCCATCATCCCTTTATGTCCATTGGAATATCTCCCGCGGACCGCTTGATTCGAAACTCAAACGACGCCTCTCGGTATCTTTTCTGAAAGGCAATCCCAGGATGAAAGACTGTCATGAGCAAGACGCACAACGAAACGAAAGCCCCTTCGAAAACCATGTACAAAACCTCGTCGAACCAGATCCTCCCTTTGAAACCTTCGCTCAGCTCGGCGACTCGAAAGGCACATCGGGTTAGAATTGCAATCGTGGCGGCGGATAACCCTTCAAGCGGCATCAAATAAAATCAGCAGGCAGCCTCGGACCGAGCAACTATGCACGGGAGAGTGGCGGGGGAGGAAGACTGCTAATTACCTATGAGGAAAGCTCGGAAGCAAACCGAGCGGCGTAGATCCGCGAATCGTGCTTCCAGTCGATCGGGCTTACAGCGGCAGGTCCAGGAGAACAAGACGCACAGAGAAACGAAAATGAGGAGGCTCAAGACTTGGAAGCAGAGGCCAGATTGCATGACACGAAGACCCTTTTGCTCGAAACTGAAGTTATCTGCCATGGTGACCATAACTCCGCCCCCGGCCTGCAGCAGGAGTGAGACAAAATCGCTTGCGCAAGGGCGTATTAGCGGGATAAGAACTAACTCTCCATACGGAAGTTTTCCCGACAAATTCTCACCAAATTATAAACAATATCGTGTACGTTCTCGGACGAAAGACGGATAAATGTTCACCGTATATGACGACAATTCGAGAAAGACATAGATAGATGGCAGCCGTGAAGAAGATGGGGGCAATCGTGGCACAGATCAATTCTATCATCATACTATGATGTCAGCGCTGCCGGCTATGGACGAACATGTTCTCGGAACGGGGCTGGGGATTCTTTTCATACGCAAGAGAAATGGATCCTCAGGAAATGGGTTGTAGTGCATCTTGATCCTTCCTACATATGACAGGACCTCCAAACCACAACCAAAGCTCATGGCTACCAGGTATCCCAAAGTCTTATACCAGAGACCCAGGCCGAGGTTCATCGCTAGGCAGAGAGAGAAGATAGCCAGATACAATATGTTGACTCCAAGATTCGGCGCATATGGCATCCGCGCCAACTCGACCGGGCACGTCTGGAGTGTACATTCGTTGTAGGGAATGGTAATTTCGGGCGGTGAAGTGGACAATGTAGTCGACATGGTGAGCAGTGAATCTTAATGATGGCTGGAATGTCGTTGGTATCAAGTGGGACGTATCTCTTGAATATGAAGACATTTTTTGGGGATGTCCTACATCCTGAAGAGCCATTTTATAAGACCTCGCTCGTATGCATTTTCCAACTTTGGAAGATGAGAGCCACGCGTCGAGGTTCATGAATCTCACTGGGAACTGCTCCTGTTACTATTATTAGGCGATAGATTACGAGTAAATCTACCGAATACCAAGAATGGCCCTTGGACTAAAACGGAAATCAAACACGATGTGAGCAATTGGAGGATAGGGTCCAGTACATGTAGCAATATCCCCAAGGGACGGACTGCAGGCATAGCTGTCACGTCAACGTATCGTCTGGTGACTCTGGTCCTCGAATTGCGACATTCGCTGGCCCAGTGGATTTCCTAATTCGGAAATAAAATGCGAACTGACCAGTAAGATGACGATCCGTCCGATTTTCAGTTTCCGAAACCTTCCCCTGGAGCTAGACTCAACTCAGTCCCACGATTCCGCGACTGGAAATAGCTACGAAGTATGTAGACGGATCAGTGGGTGTTGTCGTTCTAGACAGGGCCACCTCCACCAAGGTAGAAGAAAGCCAGGCACGCTCTGTCGATGTGTCAAGGAACACTCTGATGGATGCTCCGCCAAGGCAAAGAAAACACCAATACGAAGTATGTATGAACTCATGGTTTAACTTTTGGCATTTCATTGCACCAATAACAGGCCCGAAGCGGTCTTATAGGGAAGGTTATCTGAAGAATCAAGATGTAAATTTCTTTACGGTCTTCGGGGGCTACTGAGACTTCTCCTACGCCTCAGAATGCTTATATCATCACTGGCCGACACTCCATATTGCCCATATTGCGTGCCTTTCTCCATCAAACCGAGATTCATCCCAAATACCGAGGACACGAGATCAACCAAATTTTACCACTACGATGTTTGTGGCTAGTTCCTCGGGGCGATATTGTGTACGAGGAAATGATTATTACCTAATGGCAAATAACATCGCACTGAGCTTAGCAGAAAAATTTTAAAATTTTTGGGGACACATGACTAGACTAGTCTGATTTATTTCTCTCAAGACGAGGAGGTTCGATTCTCTCTATTTAAGCCGAGGGCCTCAGAGTTCTTCTGGACTCTTCTCGTTGTCTTCAAACTTTCTTTTCTGAGAGCCCGAGAATAGATATAATACTCACACCTAAATTGGGCTCATTTGTCATCATCACACCGCATCTATTTGAAGTCACGTTTCGCCTCTTTTTTTTGGAGTCTTTGCCAACCCTGCACGCACTCACGTGCAACGCACCGCTAGAATCACCGCACACCAAACAACCACAATGGCCTTCAACGTCCTCCGGTTCCGCGTCGCGACCCCAGAAGATGCAGCACCACTCCAGGCCTTCGTCAAATCGGCATACCGCGGCGAGAAGAGCAGGCGAGGCTGGACGACAGAGGCCGACCTCGTCACCGACGACCGCGTCGACGTCGAAGGCATTATGGCCAAGATCACCACCCCCGACAGCGTGATCCTCATAGCCACCGACGGAGACGGAGAAGACGGCGCTCTCGTGGCGTGCTGCGAAGTCGTCAAGCGGAAGTCCGACCTCGCCTACTTTGGCATGTTTGCCGTGGACCCCTATCTCCAGGGTTGCGGTGTCGGTCGCCAGGTGCTCGCCCACGCCGAGGAGTACTGCCTTTGGGCCTGGGGCATTCGCAAGGTGGAGATGAGCGTCATTTGGACGCGCGAGGAGCTCATCTCGTGGTATATGCGACGTGGTTACCAGAAGACCGGGGAGTCGAGGCCCTTTCCGTATGGACAGCTTATTAATGGTGTCGCGCTGAGGGATGATTTGTACTTTGATATTCTTGAAAAGGACCTTTATGCGGTTAATAATGTGGGAGTTACGGCTTAATAATGGAGGATCCGAGGGCATTGGAGTTTGGACTCAGGTGTGGCGTTGAAATGTTAGCCGAAATAGGCATTTAGATTAGACTAATAATAGGGCAGGACAAAAAAAATTAATTTCTAGACATGCAAAGACACCAGACGCGGATCGCTTTGATGTCCTAAGCTCAAACAGCCCCGTTCCCTTCTTGCTGTCTTTGCGCCGAAGTTCTCCCCCACCGCCATTTCCTTATATATTCCCTTGCCCCGAAAACGCCCCAGCTGCCCAACCTGCTTCCAACCCCTGACAAGTCTTCTACAGTCCCCGCTTCCTGTGAACTGCCTTCCCTGGACGTGCTGCGTCGACGTCGCAGCTGGGAGTCATCTGTAGGCACTTCTCGGCGACTCCCGCTACTCTTCCCCCCTCTCCTCTTGTTCTTCCGCTCCGACTGCAACTTGCGAGTTTCCTCCACCTTCATCGCGAAGCGTCGCCTTGCAGCGTTGCCTTCGGCGGCCTTCTGCTTGCTGATGTATGCTTCTGTCTGCCGCCACTGGCTCTCGCTGGCCCACTTCTGCCTCCATCCGAGCCAAATGCGATAGATCCAGAAGCGGGTGACGAACCAGGTTATCAACCTATGCAGTGTGGACAAGAAGAGTGCTCGCATTAAATTACTGAAGGCGAAAACCATGACTAGAGCCGATGTGCAAATTGCCCCAGCAACTATAATCTCCACATGAGATATACCATTCGCTATATGGCCATGAATGGGAACAATGTTTTTGGGGGTTGGGAGTGGGAGATGCCTTACAAATCCATTTCAGTTGTGACGAAAGAGACATGGCTTCCCTACCTTGCTTCTCAGTCACCTCTGGGTCTGGGTCTAATTCGGGATTGTTCATCCCAAACACCGCAGAAATGAAAGCGAGCGGAAACTATTCCAAGAGTTAGCCTTAGGCCCTCGGCGGTAATTTGCGTATGGGGGGTCTTGTTCGTGCTAGGGCGCTAGTACGTACGAAGACGATTGTCATCGTGGTAAAGAACATGATTGCCCTCCCCTGCATGACTGCTTCTTCTCCATGCCTAATGGATTGCCAGGCTTGGATGACACTCGCTTGTTTCTGTTTGAGTGTGAGAAGTTGGTCCAACTGCATGCCCATGGTTAGCATCATCTTCCAAAACGGATAATGGTTTGTTAGGACAAAAACAAACACTCTGCGATGTGCTGGTCGCACTCTCTTTCAGGTTGTTGAGCTCCTCTAGGTGGTTATCGACCTCTCGAACCCCTTCAAGTTTTGTTTCTTCTCCAAATTCTTCTGTGGGTGAGGATTCGCGTCACCTTGTGTAGTTCCCTTTCCTCCCTCCGAGGTAGGGTTGACACTGGTGAGCTGTGCCGACTCATTTTCGATCTCTACAGTCATGATCTCCAAGGCATTCTTCTTAAACTTCTCCACCATGGTTTTTTCCTGCTTGACGAAATGAATCATCATGTTCAGTTCGTCAAGGATGTCTTTGATTTCCCTTTGCAGTATTCCCTCGGGCGCGATGTTGAGTAAGGGTATATGAAGCTCGGAGAGATCAGCCTGAGTTGGCGCCGAAGTCGCTTTTCGAAGTTTCTCGGCCGAGTCCCACAGATGTTGGAATGCTAGCGTCTGTTTATAGGTCTGAAACATGCATGAGTTGTTAGCAAACGTCATCATTCACGGGGAGGGGCAGAAACCGTGGATTGCGGCCTCGAGAGTTCATCCTTACAACTCTTCCGATAGCTTCGGAGAAAAGATCCAAGACTCACGGTTGTCTATCCAGGGTGCTTGTGCGGTCGAAGAATGTCTTAGTGCATTCTGTGAGTATGATCAGTGCTAAATCGTAGATGGTTCTTATCTGGCCATCGCGCAGGCTCTTGAGTCGGCTTCTAATCGATCTGTGTATTCCTGAGAGGTCGTGACGGTTGAAACCGTATCTCCGAGGGAAGAAGGTTAGAATAGTATGTCCGTCAAGGATCCACATCCACAGCTGATCAACCATTATGAGCCGTGAGAGTTTCCGGATGTTGTCTCGACATCTGGAACACTGCATTTTCGTGCCCTCTCCATCTTTGTTTCTAGGTGTTGCTGGGAATTTGCATCCGCATCCAAAGGCTGCAGGCCCAGAGACACACCGTCGTTCTAGTTTCTTCGGCATTTCTTCCTCATCCGTCGTGCTTTCCTCCGTGTCTGGGCATTCTTCCTTTCACCACCAGCGCCTTTGATGTCTTCTAGCCGAATATCACTTGGGGCATCGCTTCTTTAGCTTAGCGCTCTTGCGTGACTGGAGGTCTGGATAATCATCTTTGGAACGCATGGGCTTCTTAATATTTTCATCCTTGTTGTATAAGTTCACGTAAGTCCAGTGGATGGTATTCTGACCAGTATCCTCCTACTGGTGGAAGCCATCCACTTTCGCCGTCGTCTCACGGTATACGACTTGGTCTCTATCCCGTGTCCGCGTATTTTTGAGAGAGCAGTAGTACGCTTGGTCCAGAGTCCAACGTGGATGCAATGGCGGGTCTCTGTGGAGGTACTTATCGAACATCATGGTAACTCGGTAATTCTCCATAACCTCCATGAGACGGGAGACGTCGTACAAAAGCTGGGCCAGTGGCTCATTAAACTTGAGTCTGCCATTTCTGTCCCGTTTTAGTTTATGGAGCCATGTATTCCGCTTGTTCTGAGCTAGAACAGCTCCTGGTAGCGACTGGACGTTCCAAATGCAGAGAGAATTCTTTGGTGACCTCGAGTCGGATTCCCTACACGTAGCATCATAAAGAATTAGCGATCCTTTTTCCTATGCCTTCCGAAATGGTGGAATACTCTAACTTCAGCGTCCCTCTCTCTATCCGTCGTCTCCTAGTCGCCTCCCCTTCTTCCTTCGCCTTTCGTTTCTTCTCTTCCGTTGTCAGGATATCAATAATTTGAGCAAAGGTGTGGCGTTTCCGGTCGGTATCCCGATGAAGGATTGGCATCTAGTGATCAGTATTAGCGTTACTAGCCTAGGTGGGGGGAAAAATAATTACCAATATCACTAGGGGCTGACTCGGCCGTCTTGGGGTCTGCAATCTGTTAGTATCACCTAGTTCAACCCAACAAGGACATGTGTGTCGAAATCATATCTCAGCTAGACTTACCAGTGGATACGAGCTCACAAATGGGGCGGAGATGCCTAGCGTGTATAAGTGACGAGTGATGTTGTTGCCCTCGCCACAGTTCATGTCTGAGAAGTTACACAGAGAATCAGAGGGCGACCGTTGGATCTAACTCCACAAGTCTCCTTCAAGCCGGAGGTACGTTGACCAACCCGGGAAGATGGTCCCTGAAGGGGGTACCCGGCCCGTTTTCTATCACAATAAGCCTACTAACGACTTGTGCTATGCTATAGCTTTCTTCGCTTGTTTCTTCATTTGGCCCTTCACTGCCAAGTACGGTCGTCGACGGTCACCCATCCTCGCGTCCGCCATCTCCAATGTCGGCGCGGTCATTCAGACAATAAATACACACTCGCTCGCTGCTTTTTAGGTCGCCCGCGTCATCAGCGGTATTGGCGTTGGAATGGCCACTGTTATTGTTCCCATGTACTCCGCAGAGATGGCACCAAAGAACATCCGCGGCATGCTTGGCAGCATGTTCCAATTCTTCTTTACAATGGGCGTGATGACTTCGTAGACAACGCCTCAGACCTCCATATTGCCGACAATAACAGCGCGCAGTGGCAGGTGCCTGTCAGTATGCAGCTTGTTCCCGGCGCCATCCTTGGCCTTGGCATGCTACTGACCAAGGAGAGCACGAGATGGCTGGCGAAGAAAGGTCGACGTGAGGAGGCCTTGGCTTCGCTGGCATGGGTCCGCGGAGGGGACAGCCCCGAAGTGCAGGAAGAGTCAGTTTTGTTTATGCTCAGCAATCAATACCGATGGAGGTATCATCTTCCCCTATGCAAGACCAACTTGGCCTGCAGGTTTCTGGAGATCATCGCCAGCATTGAAGAAGAAAATCGCATCAAATCAGGCATCACATGGAAGGAGCTTCTCGAACCTATCAACAGATACCGTCTGTTCCTCATCATTGCTCTGCAGATTGGTAGGCACTCATGTTTAAAAGAATTTTCTAGAACCTGCAAGTCTAATACACTCTAGGTGTCCAACTTACCGGCAACACTTCAATGGCGTATTGTATGCCTTCCCCCCGCTACTCTTCTCTCTCGACAGCGTCAGTCTAATTTAGTATCGCAGATGCTCGTCAAATCTTTTCTCTGCTTGGCGCCAGTCAAGATAAGCTTCTCCTCACCGGCTTCTTTGGCCTGGTCAAGGTGGTAGCTTGCTTGTTCTTCCTCCTCTTCCTTGTTGAGCGCATAGGCCGCCGTGGGTCTCTCCTGGTGGGTGCATTTCTCATGGGGGCCTACATGCTCATCGTGGCGATTTTGACGGTTAAATTCCCCCCGGACCCGGATGCTGGGCTCACACCCACTTCTATTGCTTCCTTGACCATGATCTACTTGGAAGCCATGAGCTACAACATTTCATGGGGTCCCGTACCTTGGGTAAGTACAGACCCTGTCTGCCACCGCCTCGAGGACGACCGCTTCGAAATTTTTCTGACTTTGGTCCGCTGCTCGACAGGTATACATGGGTGAGATTTTTCCCAACACGTATTCGTGAAGCTGGTATCGCCATCGGAACCTCGACGCAGTGGCTGTTCAATTTTGTCTTCTCCCAGGCGACACCCCATGCCGTCAAGAACCTAGGGTGGAGGACTTTTCTGATGTTCTCCATTTTCAACTGGGCGCTGGCGGCTTTCGTCTGGTTCTTTATTAAGGAAACAAAAGGAAAATCCCTTGAAGAAATGGAAGATCGTGAGTTACATCCCACTTCTGGGCCTCTTTGCAATGGGGCTACGCTTTCTGCTCTGTGCTACGGTGCTAATGGATACTTCAGTGTTCGCTCAGAGTCTCGGCATTCACAGGGACGCCGAGGCAACAATAGCCGAGACTCAGTTGAAGAAAGGAGACGAAGATTTGCGAGCTTCGCAGATTGAGGAGAAGTCGAACTGAGCCTTTTTATTGATTGAATGCATCCCTCTTTGGTTACCGGGTCGTGGTCTCCATG
>JUDQ01000180.1:31534-69086 GCA_000812075.1 Scedosporium aurantiacum
TGAGGAGAACGGTCGAGAAACTAGATGAGAATTGAATATGAAGCTGCGACACACAAGAGACAGTAATAGTGCTTGCGGCACCCAAGAGTACGCTAGAATTGAAGCGCGATTCACTTTGAGGCTACGACTTAGTGGACCTTCTAAGGGTGCCGCAAGCACTATTACTGTCTCTTGTCGAATGCTTGCCATAGTCATAGCATCCAGTCGCCCAATTAACGATGTAAAATGAGTCTCGACCAACGTCGAGGGCCGAGTGCACCTATTGACCATTACGCCATTGGGCAAAAGATCAGGCATTGATCGCATTGTCGGCGATCAACTAGCATTCGAACAATACGATATTAATAGAGATGGACTACAATTTGTATCTATAGTAGTCGAGTCTCTGTAGAAAAATGAAGAAGAGCGTGGTTTCGACCCTAGAATCACCATAGATGACGGACGGCAATTGATCGCTATCTGGAGGAAGGATCAGACGGAGCGCTTCGTCCATGACAAGGTTATGACACGAGTGCCTTGCATTTCCAGTCAGGCAGCTACACGCTGAAAGGCATACCGTGAAGGAAACCCGTGGACGCTGCTCGTGATCGAGGACTCGTAACAGTATACAGGACAGGAAGAGGAAGGTGAACCATAGGATGGTGCGACTGATAAGGGCGGGATTAATCACTTCAATCATGAATGCGGTTTTCGCGCTCCACGCAAAGGACGAGCAGTAGCATTGCAGAGGTGGAGCGGTCTGGGTCCTGTTCTGGATATGTATGTCTCCAGCGGTCTTGACAGGAGAGGGCACGCTAGGCACTATAGAAGGGGCCCTGAACGGAGCTTATCTACTCATGAAGTTGGAGAAATAAGCTACTGTAATTATGAAGCCTAGGTGTAATAAGACATAGGCTAGTAGAGAAGTGAATGTTTATAGGTAAATTGAAATTGTGGTGTAGGTCTGAGGAGGCCTTATTCTGCATGTCCTTAAATTTCGCGACATTCTCTGCCAAAGGCAAGTTCCTTCGCTATCGCTCCCTCCCTATTTTCCAGCTCGTCCCACCAGGACAGCTCCCGGAACCTCCTATACCAGTCCACAAGCGGCTTCAGCTTCTCATCCTCTAAGATGTCCCACCCGTAGGACAGCTCCGTATACCGGCATAGGGCGGCCAAAGAGAAGTCAACCAGTCCAGGCCCGTTAACACCCGGCGTCAGCCACCCCGTGATATCCAGGCTGTCCCCAGCCCACTCTTGCACCTTGCCAAAGGCTACGACCATGGACGCCAAGCCATTGCGTGCGGCACTGAGACTGCGGTCTTCGTTCTTCAGTCCTGACCAGAAGGCCGTTTGCGGAATAGCGTGCTTCATGTAGACGACTCCATGGACAAACCCATCGTTGATCGCAAGTAACCGGTCGTTCATGCGTGCGCGGTCGAGTGCGGATTTTGGCTGCACATCTGGCCCGGAGTTGGCGTAGACCTCGTCAAGGTAGCACATAATTGCAGTACTCTCGTGGACCCATTTTTGCTCTCCGGTTGTTAGGTCGGCGGCCCGGAGACAAGGCGTGCTAGTACCGGGCTTAAGTGTGTCTTGGGCGGGATTGAATATCCATTGAGTTCCCGACCCCGACAAGTTAGGTTCCATGAGGATAATTCGCAGGCTGGGTTCGGTTGTCCTTCCGGCCAGCAGGTCGGCTGGGGAGCGGACGAGGCCTCTGGAGAGGAGGAGGTAGTCAAGGCGGCGCGGGAACATGCCTTCCACCCATAACCAAAGAGTATGTTCATACCTGACGGACATAGTGGGCTCGCGGAGATGAAAGCTTTTCTGAATATGGGATTTTGCGAAGATATTGTTTGGAAGGCTTATGCATGGTCGTCTCGTGGAAAGAACGGACGTAGTCACCACTCTTATATGCATTTTTCGGTGACTTGTGCCCCGGCTCGCTAAAGGAGGGTGCCTTATATGTCTCCGAGATCCAGTTTCCTTGCCTTCCTATTGGAGGTCCCGGAGCCTTTTCAAATGTCACCGCGCCAACGACAATAGCGCTGCAGCTGTAGCGAATGAATGGAATGTATCGTTAGCTGTGTTTCAATCCTAACACTAGCCTGTGACTGGTATCAAGCAGATACAACTGGTGAAAGGGTTGTAGGTTGTCTGGTATAGAGTAAATAAGGCAATATCTGGGGCAGCGTACGTAATACGGGGGTCGTCAACTTGAAGTCATCAGAAAAATAAAAAAAACCTACTAAGCGAATGTGAGTCCTCTGTGTTGTCTGTCCTTAAATTGATATTGGAAATCCAGTCAAGAAGTATTTCGACAGGATCTAGACTGATAGCTCTTGCAATTATGTCTCAGGTTTGCGCCTCTGGCCTCCAGTTCCGCGAAACTCCCGCAAGGCCAACACCAACACGACTCTACCATGAGGCGGCGGCCCAGACGGGCAGTCCCCAGTGTTCATCCGAGCTGGCCAGTGTGTCAACTACCATGTGTATTCCATGCATCGACTCACATCCATCTTTGGCGAAAAATGCCCGCGTCTTCGGTTCGGACTGCTGGGACGATCCAAAGCTTCCGGCCCAGTTGGGGCTACATCCTGTAAGTTGGCTCCTCCTAAAACCGGCGACATGGCAAACCACACGGCTGGAGGACCAATTTTCTGACTACCCGTGAGTTACTAATCAGCTTCGTTGAGGAGACCCACCTACATATACAGTTTCCTGTAGCTTAGTGGGGGACAAAACCTGTTGTAATCCCATTTATCACTTGCAAAACAGGTACTTTAGTTTACTAGTAAACTATAGCTAAAAGTAGGTATTTTTCTTTGTTTTCACAATTATTTTCAAATAAGATGTAAATTCTAATTAATAAAAATAAGCAAGAGGGAAACAAACATAGAATAACAAGTCGTAGGTCATGGCCTTCTGTGCTGGGAACTGCCCTTTCCATACAGCTCTCTTCCATCTCTCGAAATTTTGAGAAGCCTGTGAATCTCGAATATTTCCTTGGGGATCATCTTGGTTGGCTAACTCCGCCCCTCTGTACACAACCCGCTGATCTTCACCATCGACCTTCGTAAACTGCGCAAGGTATGCTTTGATATCCTTGTCGGGATCGTAAACCGTTTTGACTGTCCCCGGTTTCCTGGCACGGCTGGAGCCTGCCAACTCTGCTGAGGGTATCCCAGAGATGGACCCGGACCGACTTTGGAGACTATTCCCAGATGTAGACTCTCCATGGCTGTGATTGAGAGCGTCTTTTCGCTTCTTGAGATCTTCTCGCCATTTCTCGCGACACTTCTCGACATTTGTGACGAGCGCCTCCCCATTCCATCCCCCAGGCGGAGTTGCGTCGCGTGAGGGTGATGAGCATTTTGGGATGGCCGACAACTTGACGAATTGCCGAAGGCGCTCAACGCGAGGCTCCTCGTCCTTGATGCGGTCCTGTTGAGCAAGGTCCAGCGAGTTCAAGTAATCCTTGCGCTCAGCAAACGGGACGCAGCCAAAATAGCGAACGACAGGATTGATGATGCGGTCATGAGGATCAGCACTGATGCAGTGGTGCATTTGGGCCATCTCGTCTACTCAAGTGAAGAATGAGAAAGAGAATGGGGAAAAACAAAATCGAAACAACTCCAGTAACTGAAGGGCAATGGAAATGATGATGGTGGGTGTTGGAGTTGGGGCCATGAATGGTCCACATAAGATATCCGATATCATGCACGACACGACGAGGCTCTGAGTCAATCTCGAAGTCCTGGACATCAGCAATATCCCCAGAGCCGCTAGTGGCGTCTTTCTCAATTGGGAACCCTGTTCGGCTCGTCATTTCTTGGTACATGTTATCAGATCGCCAGGCTCTGGATAAGACCGATATAGGATGCATAGGCTGCAACTGATGGACTCGACGCAAAAGGAAGAACTGATCTCAAAGTGGGAAAGGGAGCGCAGTCCACAACTCCTTGTAGCCCGCCCGCTGCAGCATCAAATCTGGGCTACCGTCTTTTTCGTGGCCATCCAATGGATTCATTGATCTGCAATGCAGCATGTCCATCGCATTCAGCCGCGGTTGGATACGAACAATCCACTAATACTTTAGTGGCTGAGCCTTGTCCTAGTTTCACTCCTGGTGGGTGTGATGGTGGGAGGAGTCCGGTCGGTTGCATCAGTGTGGCTTGCATATATTGAAAGGGTCCAGGGTTGGGGCCCTAAACTGTCGCAGCCTGGTCGAGGGGCCACTGTTTGGGACTCAAGCGGTGAGTGAAAACTCTAGTGGGAGAGGCACATTATTGGACCTGCATGATGCGACCGAGGGTGTTGAATGTACGCGGTGAAAGTGTTCCAAGTATACTATTAGCCCCTATAATCCTAGTGAGAGTGACACTTGTCTGTCGACCGCCATCAGGCTTGCCCAGACACCCGTCGAGGTATCCTGGCGGCCGTAGTTCAAGAAGTAAGAACTCCGCGGAACGCCGGCAGAATTAAGCCCCTTTTTTGTAATGAACCTGGGATGACAGGACATTTCAAAACGCCTAGACAGCCGGTATCATGAGTCCGTGATGATACAGGCAAAAACAGAAGTCAGAAGGAGAGTTTTCAGTCAGGGCGGCATCGAGGGGAATCGTTAGATAAAACTCGGGACTGAAGTTCGGCAGATTGGGCTGAAGGCAGAGGTGGGGTTATAGTCTATCTTCGTACCTTCACATGGTGGTGAGGTTTCCTGGTTCCGGACCACGGCATTCTGATGAAATCAGGCTGTTTCGCGGAGCCAATGGATTTTCGTACGCAACCTATCAGTACAGGATTTCTACCACACCTAAGAACGTGGTTACGAGTAAGTAGTACATCAGGGTGCGGTTCTTGACCAGCCTTGGCATCTATATTTGGCAGTACCCGATGTATCAGCAATGACCTCCGGCGGTAAATTGTAATCATTAATATTGCCGTTGCCATTAGCATGGGGCTGAAGGGGGGTTGGCTAATTTACAAGTCGGGGCTGTCACTGGAAGATATGGAATATCTTCTTCGTCGGGACTTGGAATCGGCTTCTCGTCCATAGCGACTCTAAGAAGACTAAGATGGACGACGAGTGGGGAGATTACAAAAGGGACAGATCTCCCGGAATATCAAGCATGATGAATTGCGAAACATTACCTACAATCGAAACAAAGACAGCACTGTTTATACATTTTACCATCTCGAAACCCCATAGCAAAGTATAATGCGTTTCGCCGTCCTCATCCCGCTTGCGTTGAGCGCACTCACCATGGCTCAGGATCATACGATGGGCTTCATCGGCTGCTCCATGGCTGAGAACGTCGCCCAAGGATACGTCGCCGTCGGCGGCACTCGCATGTGGGGACCATATGGTACCGGCGGTGCCGTCGTCCAATCGTGGACCAACACCAACTCAGCCTCATGGCAAAGCTTCGATCGACAAGCAGCTCAGAACGGCAAACCAGACACAGTTTGGGTGATGATCTGCATCTTTGCCCAAGCTAGCGCCAACTACGAAGAAGTGAAGCAACTCATCGCAAACGCCCGCGAGCACGCCGCGCCGGATGCCCAGATCTACATCACCGGCCAACCTTTGTACGAAGACGGAGGCACATGCTTCCTAGCTGGAGCCGGCGGGCCCGAACACACGGATGATCTGGCAAAGCAGGCCGCTGAGGATCCGGCCTTGAATGTGACTTATGCGGGACAGTTCTGGCTGAAGAGCGGAGAAGTGGCGGATACGTGCCATGCTAATATGGCTGGGCAGAGGTCTTTGGGTCAGCAGGCGCTTGATCTTTGGGGCTGATCCTGGTACTGGAACAGCCTCCGTCCTCTCAAAATCGTATGGTAGATTGGATTGAGACTTGAATGGTGTCTGCACTTATGGGATATTTGTTTCTGGCCAGAATATGATTTTCATAGGGCATGAGAGTGAGGTAGTCTGAAACCAAAGATGCTGTTATCTACTCGGGCAATCTCTGAGAAATTCTTCATTTGAAGGCAAATGTTAGTACTCGTTCAGCTAGAAAGTACATAATTGACCTACCCATAGCAGGGATTTTCAAAATACGTGGTACGTAAAGTCGTTCTTGTCTTGTGTGGGTGTCTCGGAGCGTCAGCTCGATTGTACGAAGTCTAATGCGGCCAAGGCTAAGATTAAAAGACGGACTATGACGCGGATCTCTACCTTAGCATGCTCTATTATGGTATTCCATATGAAGGCCACGTGGCTCTATTTATCCGTGGCATTCACTCAACCCGGCCACAACGAACGGCTGGTAAGAACGAATCCATTAATTTTAGGTGTGTTTCCTTCCTTGCGTCCATACTATAATAAAGCGGAGCGGGGAGAAGGTATCTGCTGGTATAAGACAAACAGAGGTGATCGAGTCTTTCGAGAGGGAGACTGAGGAATGATGGCATGGCCGGGGATCGTTTTGGCTAAATGCTGGACAAGAAAGTTAATGTAATTGCCAAGCGAGATGCCATTTCTATCAATCCGATATCAAGCAGGGTGTGACCAATATTCCAACAGTGACGTCGTATCAGGCGCATTGGTTTCCTTCCCTTAGAAAGGGATTCCGATGCATTCGTATATACCGATTTTGGTATTTACTTGGAACAAAATCCGCTCAAAGAAGTGGAATTTAGATACCAACACAACGAACAAGTCTGTCTCATTGCTTGTCGTTCCTCTGTCGCCTCCACCTGGTCTGCCTCCCTAAGCGAATCTGAAGGCTGACCTAGGTTCCTGGACACAATAACTAGATAATATAAATACTGCTAAGAATATTCTATGAATGTGGGCGAATAACTCTAGCAATCCAACATCCTCACACAGACTTAGTCTCCACATTTCGGCCGAGCTCAGGTGATAACCTCTAATAATATTGGCTTTCTCAACCGGATTTCAGTAATGACTACTCTTGAAATGGAGTTTTAGGGAAGAAGACTGCCACATACGACCATAACCTAGAGAAAACACGCGATCCCGTCCGCTCTCGCCTAGTTAAGCTCTAGAGTGTCAGACTAGTAGTTGGGTCGGTGACGACCAGCGAATCCCTGATGTTGTATGTGGTATTCTTTTTGTCAATCTAATCTTCTCAGCATTCTATTTTTGTTTCTTTCTTACCTTCCGATAGATGTGTTTCCCGCCACATCGAACATATCTCTCTTTTATTGATATTGATGTGACACGGAAGGTCGATTCAGGGCCTACACTAGATTCTGGTCCTCCTCACTGGTTGGCACTTATAGGTTTGGGCTTTCCTCCATTATCGGTGGAGGAAGTCTGTCTTCTTGATTATTTGCTGTCAGCCAGTAGTTCCTCCCAACTTCCACCCCAATAACTCATCAGGAGAATGGCAGAAAACTTTGACTTTTGCATTATATCAGACGTTATTTTTCGACGCCGAAATCGATAGTCGCATCCGATTCAACAACAGCTACTCCATCTACATGATGTCGTGTGATCAGTTAACGTAATTTGGGAATACGAGCAGCTTTTCCGAAACAAAGTCAAGGAGATCTCTGATAGCCAACTCTTGTGCGCATTCGAGCTCTGTGGTCCTCCTCCATCCGAGTGCTTGAGAACAAAGTTCGAGCAAGACCCTCGACTTAAGCTTTAACCCATTTCGTAGAAGGGTTTAACTTGATAATTGCCACAAAGAAGCCAAATTCCAAATTCAAAGGTAATGTAGCCTACGGATTAGATGTCGTAGACTTAGGATCTGGGTGGGTTGTTAAATGCTGGATCAGCCTCAGGAGTCTCACATCGAATGGTGCTCAAATTTAGTAGACGTGGGGCCCTCATGGTACTCCGTTGTGAGAGCATGACGTTTCAAAAGTTCCCAACATGTCCTGCACATCGGGGTGAGTGGAGCGTCGTATGTCTTCCAGTCTCAAATCTCTTTACCAAATATTAGATTGATTGCTCGTCCGCCGCGTGTCCTCGCTTGTACTTTCCAGTATTTAGCCGACCGCTAAGTTCGTTTTCGGGGGCGGAGGCTCTCTCCCAGAAGTTGTGCGGCTTATCAAGAGCATCGGCGGCTAGACCCGGAGCTGACGGACGGCTTGCTCGATGATGTATGCCGTGGGGACTTCGAGGCTTCCGTTCCCAGAGATCTCGTGACTCTTTCAGCCCATGGGAACATGAGATAAAAACTTCCCATATCTATTTTCGCGAGGCATTGGATCAGGTGGATGGTTCATCTACCTTCTTTCAAGACTTCTACCTCCCTCCCCTACGATTTCTTTTTCTATTTTCTTTCTTTTTTTTTCATATATATATTTTCAATCTCCGTTTTGCCCAGTCCATGTTTACATGAGGGCAGTCTTGACAAGGTCAGTTATATTATTAGAGGTCGGGGTTCTACAAGCTGTCCTAGCTTGTAGGTCCTTCGGAGAGTTATCCCTCCACAAGGCAAGGTTCTCGTCGCCTCGGCGTATCAAAGGCTTGACAAGATACTAGAAGGCCTCTCAGTCGAAGATATTAAACTAAAAGTAAAATAATTATAATAAATAATATTAATTAAATTTAGTTAAATATAGTCAAAATAACTAAATAAAATTAAATAAAATTTAAAATATAATAAAAGTTAAAATATACTAAAATTTAAAGTATAATATAATTAATATTATAATAATAGTTAATATTATATATATTCTATATAAATATATTTGAATTATTATTTTTAAAAAGGAATTTTTTATTTAATGTTATGTTTTAAATTCCTATGAATATGTATCTAATACTTACAGCTCTGTGTTCGATTCCCCTTCTTCCCCTTAGCCGCGCTTTTTGGAAGCAAGTACGACAATACTGAAACGCCGGCGTTTTGCCCCTTTCGAATTTCGTCGCCTGAATGTCCTCTTCGACGATATTATTCTCCGCTTAACCGGACGGGAAGACTGTTCTACATCCCGTTGTTACCACAAACCTGTCCTTCCTTCTATCAATTTCTTCTCACATCAACGACGACTCTCCTTCTAGAATCCATCCTGTCCAGCAATGAGTCTGTGCAAAAGAATCTCAACAGCATGAGCTCGGATCTCCAGACCGTCATTACCCGCGATGATGAGAAGGGAATCATCACCAAAGCCATCAAGCTATCCACGACCCTGGACTATCGGGGAGTGGATATGGCCAAGAAATGGCCTCAACAGCGCATCTTGAACGAAGCAGCAGCGCTTCAGTTCATCAGGAGTAATACGACCATCCCTGTCCCAGCCGTCGTGGCGGTTGGCGATGGCCCAGACGGTTTCTTTGTCACGACCAAGCTCATCGACGGCATTCCACTCGCCAATATCGGAGATACATGCAAGGTTCCCTCCCTTCCTGGTCACCAGAACGCGAAGTGCTCGGCATGTCAGATGACGGCGGCTTCGAATGCAAAGACCTTCGTCGAAGAGACGGTACTTCCCCAACTTAAGAAACTAACATCGTGCACAACTGGATTTAGCGGATTTGTTAATCCTCCGCCTTGGGTTACTGAAGTGGACAGAAGGGAGGTGTGGGAGGTGAAGACATCTGCGGAACCGGATTTCGTTTTTTGCCATGGCGACCTCGGGCCTTACAATATCATGGTTGACCCATTTACTTTAGAGGTAACGGGATTGATCGACTTTGAGAATGCGGGCTATTTCCCTTTGGAATTTCTTGGGCAATGGGCTGTTGACACGAGGGGGTATTACGGGATGTATAAAACCATGTATGAAGACATGGACGAGCGGAGTAGACTCACGAAGGCTCTCGAGCCGTAGCCTTGAGGCAGTAGCTCGAGGAGAATACTGTTTTTACATCTCCCTGTCATAACCATTCAGACACATGCACTATGTATATTAAGTGGAGAAACTGAGATTCACTATAATATATGATAGGTCCTTGCTGACACCGTACACGGCAAGGGGATCAAACTTCTGCGAGTGGGAAGATGTGACAGGAGCCGAGGCCGAACTCTAAACACTCCTGCGTTCTTCTTGTGAATTCGAATCCAGTAACATCCACAGGCCATAGGATCATGATAAAACTCTCTCTCCCGCATCAAACACACTTGGCTGGACCCTACAGCTGCATTGCCAAAGCTGAGTAACAGTTACTGAAAGGCCCTTCCGCAGCCGTTGCACTTGTATTGAGAGGCGTTGTCCTTGGTTAAGTCACAGTTGTCGCACTTCGGTTTGTGGCACTTGCAAGTGGACAGGGTACAGGTGTCCTACCAAGGCTTTCCGCAGTCGCAGTTGTACCTGGAGACGTTGGCGATTTCTGCGTCGCAATGCTTGCATCGAACCATGTCTGAGAGTGGTCGCGATTATTTCGTGAAAAGGTCGCAGGGATTTTGCTTGTCAAGTGTAGGTGGACTTGAGGGATCAATGGATTGAGTGGCTATAGGGAGAGGTGGGCTAGCTTGCTAGGGACAGTGGGGATGACTGAACAGGGAACAGGTCATTAGTGCCATTTTAATACCCGGATGAGGGATTAGCCACGGCATCCAACACCCACTTTTCAGCTTCTGGACTCCATTACACGACTCCCTCTCGAGAGCCTTCCTCGTGCTTTGACGATGCCTTATCTTCGGAGCATAGAGCTCATGGAAGAGCGGTTCGGCTCGAATCATTCCATCGTACTGGCAATGTGGGTGAATTATCTCAAGTATTGGGACAAAGAGCGATTCCCCGCATCCCATCTTGTTCCTCGGTACCAGAATTTGCTCGCCATTGCAGAGGGGGGCGGCGGTCCAACGGGCGAGCAAACCATCACCATCCTGCACCATTTCACGTATTTTGCGTTCTACAATCTCAATGATCAGAGCTTGACGGTTGACTTGGCCTCCAGGGTGTATCTCGGTGCCTCAACCTTGCCTTGTCTCCGGGGCAGGCCTAAGTAGTGTGTGCCCACCCAGGCGTTTGCCTTAGCAGCCAAGCTGCTTGCCACAATCAACGTAGAGACGGGTCGAAGGGACCTCGGCCGCACTTACCTGGAAGGGGCTATCATGATGTTGAAAGGGGGAGACCGCGAGTGCAGAACTAGCGCACTGATGCTTGCCGACATGCTGAGAGGCTGGCTTGTGGAGTGGGGATGTGAAGCCGATGGGGCAGTGTGTGAACAGATCTAGCTTCCGTGACACCACATGTGTTGTCTTGATAGGAGCTGGCCATAGTTGCCGGAAGAAACAGTTTTGTGCGGTCACACCAGTTATTAGGATAGTTGGAAACTCAAAACAGAGATGACCTGCTCCATCTGACAGGGAATCGAATCACGCGCCTGCATGGCGCATTGACGCTCGCTTCCCTACACTCACTCAGGCCCTATCACCAACCATACAAAGCGTCATGCATCTTCGCTGTGAAACTATGAACGCCGTCATTTAAGAGCGAGCTTGATACAGGCAGGTTATAGCGCGAATAGACCGGAATACAAAATACAGTTTGCCAAAAAGACTTGGTATGGAATAGCTGATAGCCCGAGTTCCAAGCATGACCTCGAAGAAAACCAGCGGAAAAGGAAGTCATTTCTCCTTTTGAAACATGCTGAAGACACTCCCAGCCCCGTCCTCGCCCCCGCCTTTATCTGTCGCCTTGAGAAATGGATGGAGCATAGAAGATGAAGCCTTTATAACTTTCACAATTTTCCTCTCGTCTCCCGTTCGGCGGCTTCTCTCCAAGCAGAGCCAGGCAGAGAGATTGTTCCCTAGTTTGGTTGTGAACAGAAACCAGTCCCCTTGCATATAGCAGAGAAATTTCCCTGATGGGAAGAAGCCAAACGGGAGGGATCGGGTGTGTTATCGGCTCTCCGTGTAGGGAGACGAGGAATGATGGCATGGCCAGGGATCCTGTTGGCTGGATGTTGGACAAGAAGGCTGACGTGACTGCCAAGCGAGATGCCATTTCCATGAAGGTTTGATATCGATCAGGCCGTCACCAATATTTCAACAGTGACATCGTATCAGGCGCGTTGTTTGCTGTCCTTGCAAAGGAATTCTGATGCAATCATATAGACCGAGATCAGTCTTCACTTCAACTTTAGGCCTTTGGTTTTCCGCATCGCAAGGGAAGCAGCTTGCTGGATCTACGAGACCACGAATGAAGGGATCTCTATTACACTTTAATTGACCCTCGCCAAGAAATGCATGCTGGGTCGAGACTACTAGCCATTTGTACACGACTTTTTGTCACTCGGCCCTTGTGTACCGCGTATCACCAGCTGCTCGAGTGGAGCGTTGATCGTTCGCGATAAAAGCTTTTCCGTATCTCTATCTAAGGTTCTCGCTTCAGACATGCAAGCACAATGCAACTAAACGCTACTGGCTGCCCGAGATGCCAGACTCCCTCGCAAACCTCTCCGATAAAGTCGACGGCCATATCTTCTATGCCACCATTAAGAGCTGCACTGCCATCTTCAACTAGAGACGATTCATTGCAGCGCCTTCGCTTGAGGGGCGGGAACAAAACTCCCCTAGAAGCACCTCTGACGAAGCCAACGATTCCCCAACTAGCAGGAGAGCTTGTTTCTCAGCTAGTGAGAGAATGAGCAATCACCAGGAAACAGGAGAGAATGGTTTAGCCATTCTCCATAGCTGGATCGAATGCCCGAGCATAGCACGAGCCCTTATCGGCCAGCCAATAGATATCACTATCTAGCAGGTAGACACGTTGCGGTCTAGCGGGAGCGCTGTGTCTGGCTCCAAGTAAACTATTTTTAGATAATAAATAATAAAGTAGTATTTTTCATAATACTTTTAAAAAAATTTCTATAAATTCTAACATTTGTTATTCAATTACAAAACTTACACTAGACACTCTCGATAAGTAAGCATATCTAATTATAATTTTAGTATATTTTAAACTTTTCTTATGCTTGTTGTAGCATATTCTAAACCTGGATCTGAAAAGTGGCCTGTTGGGGCGTTGGGGCGTTGGCTGGTTGGCAGGGATCTCGACTTAAATCATGAATGTCCCCAATTGGCCAAGGGCTTGAAATTCATAAATCCATATGGAGCAGCGTAACATTGTTAGACGGCGGAACTATAGAAGAGGGGGAAGATGGACACTGCTCCGCCACAAGTCGTGCGGCGACTGTCCAAAATCGTTTCGTTGTCGTGCAATGATTACAGTGGCCTCGTAGGACATAGTTTATCCCCCTGGTAGCACATCGAACACATCTAGCTGGCTCCTATAAGAGAAATAAATCCGGCGTTCAGCTAAACCACGTCTAGAGAGATTCCAACTGCTCATCTCCCCGACGGATATGTTCGAGACCCCGGCCTAAACATGGAGCCTAGTGCGGACCCCAAACGATGGAAGAGAAAGCTCCTGGAAGTAGCCAGCGCCGTGGGTAGCGTCACTCTCACCAAAGTTCTCCTCGAAGCCGGAGTCGACTTTTCTTCTGCCGGCGGCGCGGGACGGACCCCGGTCTATACCGCTTCCCGCAACGGGCATCTCGAAGTCCTCAAACTACTTGTGGACGCCGGCGCGGACATCACGATTCCCGACGATGAGGGGCGGACGCCCGTATACGTCACGGCCTTTGACGGGCATGTTCGGGAAGCCATATTGCTTCTCGAACACGGAGCTGACATTTTGATTGCGAACAATTATGGAATGGCACCGCTGAATCTTGCGGCGTACGGTGGGCACTATGAACTGGCGGAGCTGTTTCTCGCGAATGGAGCCAACATCGAGGATCGTGACAGGAACGGGTACACACCACTGGGCTGCAGCGGCTTACGAAGGACATGTCAGTGTTGCAAAGTTGCTTGCCGATCATGGTGCCAACACCTCTCCCCGGTCGAACGATAGCTGGACTCCATTATGCTCAGCTTGCGCCGACGGGCGTACCGAAGTAGTGAAGCTGCTCATCAGCCACGGAGCCGACGTCATGGTGCCCGAGGGCGACGCACTCTCACCGCTACACTTGGCCTCCTACAATGGCAATCTCGACATAGTCAGGATTCTTCTAGACCACGGGTTGAGTCTCTCAGCAATGGCGGAAGACGAAGGTAACCCGCTGTACTCGGCCTCGGTGGGAGGCCGACTCGAGGTAGCTAGGGGGCTTCTTGAAAGAGGCGCTGAGGTTTCGACTCCAGGATTCCTCGGGCGGGCACCACTGAGTGTCGCTGCCTTCAACGGGCACGTTGGGGTTGTCAAGGCACTGTTCGAGCATAACCCTGATGTACCACCGGTCAGCCATGATGGTCCATCGCCGGTGGTGCTTGCGAGCTGTGGTGGCCATTAGGACGTCGTCCGGTTTCTCATTTCGAAGGGATTTACCACAAACGCAGCTGATGGCAACGGTACGACGGCACTTCACTGTGCCACCGAGCTGGGCCATGCCGATCTGGCAAGAATTCTGGTCGAGAGCAGCGCCGCCATGACACCGAACCAGAACGGATACCTGCCGATCCATGTTGCCGCGGCGTTTGCGAAACACGAAGTGGTCAAGGTATTCGTCGAGAACGGAGCAGACATATCAGCCCGCGGGAGGCTCGAGCTAACAGCCTTGCATCTAGCTTCGGAAGCAGACCACGTGGAGGTGGCAGAGATGGTACTAGAACATGGCGCCGATGTAGGGGCTGTAGCGGAATATCAGACCACGCCGATGCACTCAGCTTCCATTAGGGGACACGCCAAGGTGCTCCAGCTACTCCTCGCCCATGGAGCCGATGCTGACGTTGCGAATGTGGACGGCATGACACCGTTACACTTGGCCTCGATTGGTGCCCATCTTCCCGCGGTCCAGTTGCTTCTGGGTAGCGGAGCGAATGTCAAGGCTGTAAATAAGTCCGGGATAACACCGTTACACGTGGCTGCCAGAAGCGGGCATGTCGATGTGCTGGAGGAGCTCTTCAGAGCCGGCGCCGATCATAAAGCTACGGACGAAAAAGGACAAACGGCTCTTTTCCTCGCCTAGGGACATGGAAAGACCGAGTGCGCGAGGAGGCTTTTAGAGCACGGGACTGACGTTTCCGCCACGGATATCATGGGCCGAATGCCGATACACTGGGCGTCGGACGGGGGGCACACAGAGCTAGTAAAGCTTCTCATGGAACACGGATCGAATCTATCGGCCGGGGATGACCTCGGGCTAACACCATTGGTGATTGCAGCCTTCGGCGGGCATCTCGAACTAGTCAAGCTGCTCATCGAGAAGCAAGCGGACCCCGAGGTTGCTCGGAACGATGGGAAGCTGCCGGTAGACCCCTCTCTGTTCACTCCCTACGTTTCAATGACTGACCAGGTGCAACGCGAAGCGCTAGCGATGATTCAGCGTGTATTATTGACCGGGAGGACGATTGGGCCCGGACTCAGTATCGGCTCATGGATAAAGTCCTCATGGATAAAGTCCTCACCCCCGGGCCTTCAAACACGACAGGCCAGGCGTTGTTGCTTTCATCCGCGCCACAGCAAGATACTTCCAAGGGCACCGGGCTGCATCTAGGAGGATATTGGCCGGCAATTAGCAGTGGTTCCGGCCCCCCAGTGACAAAGTCAAGTACACTCTGCGATGCTTGCAGCGCTGTCCTCCAGTCCGGAGTTGGTCAAATAGCTTTCGATGGGATGGGTTACATGAAAGACTGTGTACGAATGATGGTCAGAGGTAGCGTCCGGTCTGATTCACGTCTCCCTCAGCAATCGCAGTTCTTCTGCCACCATATGTCCGTGTACAGCCCCATCTCGGCCTCCTTCCACGGCTGCTACATTTGCCGTGCTGTCTGGGACCGGCTGGACGCTCGTAGGCTCCAGCTGCTTCTTGATGCAGATCCTCCTGCGTCTGATAGAAAGTACAACAAACCGCTCACAATGTGCGCGTTCTTTGACGTGGAGTCCTTCGTCGGGGACTCTGAGTCTGAGAGGCCCCTGAACGAGCGGTTATGGGCGGTTATCTTCTCGGCCGACGTCCAGAAGATGCTGGACTACGGGCCCGGCAACATTCCCCTTTTCAAATTCGTCCCCCCTCAAGGTACAGTCTTCTATCCTGAGCTCAGAGGATGAGGCCCGATTCTCTATGGTATAAAGCTGACGATACTAGAGGTTACGGGCCTTGATCATGTCGGCGATTTGCCTTTGGCCACGAACTCGAGCGAGTCCCTACATTTCGCGGCTGCCCAGCTTCGAAATTGCCTACACAATCACGAAGAGTGCAAAGAGTCGACAGCCTCTGAATGGCTTCCATCCCGTCTCATACGTCTTGACGGTGTCGACGATGCCGAAATGATCCGTTTGGTGCTGTCTCGGGATGTAGCAACCCCAACCCAATATTGTACCCTAAGCCATTGCTGGGGCACAGCCGACTTTCTCAAGCTGACGCGAGACAATCTTGATTCATTTTCCCGTGGAATTCCGGTCTCAGACTTGCCCAAGACTTTCCAGGACAGCTTCCATGTTTCGCTGAAGCTAGGTGTTCAGTACATCTGGATTGACAGTCTTTGCATCATCCAAGACGACCCTAACGACTGGTTCAACGAGGCGTCCCACATGCACGAAGTCTACTCGCATTCTCTTTGCAATATCTGTGCCACTAGCGCCTCTGATTCCTCCGAGGGCCTCTTCGCCACGCGTGATCCTGCGCCGTTCCGACTCTGCGAGGCCGAGATACCCTGGTATGACGAAGGTGGCACGTTTCGAGTGCTGGAGGTCTCCATGTGGGATGCCCAAGTCCTCAGAGCGCCCCTGAACATGCGAGCCTGGGTCCTCCAGGAGCACCTCCTCGCGCCTCTGCATCTGCATTTCAGCGCCAACCAGATATTTTGGGAATGCCTGAACTGCACCGCAGCTGAGCAATTCCCGAACGGGCTACCCGAATGCGTACGGTTCAACGACCAATCGCTACGCCGCCAACTCCATCAATGCGTAACTCTCATCCCGGTGAATGGGGAGCAAGAACAGATGCTGCGCTCGGGCTGGGGAGACATCGTCAGGCGGTACACGAGATCGAGAATCACGCTCCCACGAGACCGGGCTATTGCATTCGCTGGTATCGTCAGGAGGCTTGAGAGCATCCTGGGCGATAAGTGCGACGCCGGGATCTGGAGAAGTGACATCAAGCGCGACCTGCTCTGGCATGTCATTAACTGCCGCCACGGCGACGGGACGCTTGCTAGGCGCCCCGAACCTTATCACGCACCGTCCTTTTCGTGGATGTCCGTTGAAGGGGCCGTCCTACTGGGGGAGTGCCAGACAGACGACTCGCTGGCTCGGGTCCTGTCCATGGACATCACGGAGTCTAAAGGCTTTATAACACACGGCTTAGTGCGGTTGGAGTGCACCATCAAGCCGCTGCGTCTCAGACGGGGCAAGGCGAAATCCAGCGCCACGTGGGCTCCTAGCTTCCGAAACGGTGGACCATGTCTCTTGGTTCGGTTGCGCTTATGGACGCCGATCGGGACTACGACTACACCTACTACTGCGTTCTCCTGGCGGGCGAGGACGAATTGAACCGCGTCCGCGGACTTATTCTGCAAGAGACGGGCAAGGCTCGGGGACAGTTTGTGCGGATCGGCTTTATTCTGTGCATAGGGGAAGACAAGCAGCTGCTCAGAGTGCGCACCGGGGATGAGGATACCTTACCTTGCGAGTCGTATGACGCAGTTCAGAAGAGGCACACTATATCCATAGTTTGAATAGGGTATGGATAAGAATTCGCGTGTATGCGTCAAGTACACCGGCTCATCATGGATGGAGCACTGTAGTTTGCTTGACGCATTAGACGAAGAAGAAGCTGCTGGTATCAAGTTGACCGATCAAGTTATATTTGATGAAATAGTGAGGGATGAAAAGATCCCCAACGCAGCGAGATTTTGGCTTAATATCCTATGAAACTAAGGTTATACAAGGCATAAGAGGTTAAGACCTGGCTCCGGACTGATGCCAAAAGCCGCAAATATGTTCTCTGTGCCAGACTCACAGGAAAACACGTTATACCGTCCGCTCTCGCCTAGCTAAGCTCAGAGTGTCAGACTAGCAGTTGGGTCCGTGAGGACCAGCGAATCCCTGATTTTGTATGTGATATTCTCTCTAATCTTCTCGATGTTCTACTTTTTGTTTTCTTCTTACCTTCCGATAGATTGCTTTCGGCCACTTTGAACATATCTCTCTTTTTCTTGATGTAACACGAAAGGCTGATTCAAGGGCTAGACTAGATTATAGTCCTCCTCGGCTGGTTACCAGCTGCCACCGATGAGTTGATGGTTTAGGCTTTCTTGCGTCACCGGTGGAGGAATTCTATCTTCTAGGTTGTTCCTGTTAGTAAGTAGTCTCTCCTAGATTCCACCTTGCTTAATATCTGATCAAGAGAATCGCGGAAACTTTTGGCTGTTGTACGATATCGGACGTTATTTTTGTCACTAGACTCGATAATTGGATCTGATTCTGCAAACAACTAATCCCTCCGCGGGATGTAAGATGAGTAGTTGGGTTGGTGACAACCACGGAATCCCTATTGTTGTGCTTCCTACACGATCTTTTTGCTCGTCTGATCTTCTTAACTTTGTAGGTTTTTTTCATTTTTATTAGTTTATTAAACTTCTTTTCTCGATATCTCATTCCTGTTTTCCCCCAGTCCATGACTGCAGAGTCTGTAGAGTTATATGTCGGGAGAATGATATACTGTCTCCCTTATCATCCCCTGCCGCACCTGTTATCAAGATTGTTGAAACCTGAAGCAGCGATCAATTCACTCTAGAATGCGACCTGCTCCGCCTGGTAGCGAATCACGCGCCTGCATGTCGCCTTGATGCAGCTCGCTTCTCTGCACTCACTCATTGTGAGCCCTCTGACATCATGCACCCCTGTCGTGAAACTACGAAAGCCGTCACTCAAGAGCGAGCTCGATACAGGCGGGTCACGGTGTGAACAGCAACCGGAGGACAAATACAATCTGCCAAAACACTTGGTATGGAATAACTGATGGCCCGAGTTCTGAGCGCGACTCGAAGAAAAGCTGGCGGAAGGGGACTCGCTTCTCATTTTGAAACATGCTGAATACATTCACAGCCCTATCCTCGCCTCCGGTTTTTACTGTTACCTTGAGAGATGGACTTGGTGAAACACGGAAGATTAAGCCTTTATGACTTTCACAATATTCCTCTCCATCTCCCGTTCGGAGGCTTCTTTCCAGCCAGAGCCAGGACAGTCTAAAGAGTTATCAGAGCTCTCATTGACAAACTAAGCTAGATGGGGCTAGTAGTCCACGGTTATCGAAACGAAGTGCGAGTGTGCCCCCTAGGCATAAATGGCTAGGGAAGCATCGCCGAGCACCACAACAGCAGGGGCTTTCTCCCCGCCCTTGACGTGAAGAACCGGGGCTCCGGTAACGGACTTGTCTCCAAACTTCTCCCATGCGCTCCAAGAACTTCCGCTCCAAACCTTGCGGTACACCTTGTTGTCCGTGCCCTGGCGAGCAAGGACAACCTTCTTGCCCCCAAAGCCAACAGCCGCAGGCGTCGAGACGGTTGTTCCGGCATCAGCTTCACGGCTCCAGGCGCTCCATCGAGTCTGTCTATTGAAGCTGCGGAACTGAATCCCGTTCTTCAAGTCGCGGACGAAGAGTTCAAGCCTTTCCGGTCCAGACGAGACAGCAACCACTTCCCCAACAGTCTCTCCCCCTAGATTGCCCCAAGCACCAGACCAGGAGGTGCCGTTAAAGTACTGCTGATACACGACGTTGTCCAGGCCGCGATGGAAAACGTCAATGCGGTTAGGGCCCCAGGAAACAGCCGTTGGAGAGTCGGGAGTCTTGCCGCCAAGAGAAGCCCAGTTGCTCCACTTGCTGCCATCCCAGAACTTGGTCCAAACGGCATTGTCCATGCCACGTCCGAAGATGTCGATCCTGTTCGGACCCCAGCTGACAGCACTGATATCACCAATGAGCTGCCCACCAAGATCCTCGGAATTCCACTTCTTGCCATCATACTATTCAAAGGTCAATTCTTTCGCTGAACTTTATCAAGCAGGGCGCTACTTGAACCAAAACTCACCCAGAGATGTCGCACCCCGCCATGGAAATTGCGGCCGAAGACATGATCGCGACCACTGGCCAGGCTAACAGCAGTCAGGTTGCTAAAGATCTGGCCGCTGTCTGGGATCTTGTGGACGCTGTCCTTGGGCTTCCAATCCTGCAACTTAGGGTCGTTCGTGTAGTTCTGGAAGACCAAGTTATCCGAACCAACATGGTAAACGGAGAAGAAGTCGTCTTGAGGACCTGCTGTCACAGCCGGCAGGCGAGGGGTGGAGGAGGTGGTCCAGTGCTTAATAGGAGCAGCCATATTGGAAAGTTTAAGATGAAATGTTATGTCGTTCTTGAGTGAAGAGAAGGGCAGTGAGTTGTTGGGTAGCAAAGCTGTTCAAGAGAGAAGAGGTGTTGATTGTGAGTTGGCCAGAACTTCAAGGAACTGGCGAGGATAGACTGCCTTTTATAGACTTCATTTCTCCCAAATATATGGGAGTTGAGGTATGGGATAGCTGTATGATCTGGACTCCAAAATTTTCCTAGTCTTGCAGATTTCTACAAGTGATTGGACAAGGGATTTCCGCGCTTTCCTAGTCATAAACTGGAGCCTCCTACTTTGAGGCAGGTCAGCCACTGACTGCTTTTACGTCGCTTTGAAACAAGTCGGGATGCACGATGTGGCATTCAGCTGAATGTTTTCCTGGTGGCTTTCTAGGCTGTGGGATAGTACGGCGAGGAGCTCCAAGAATGTCCTCTCGCGTCATTTATGTTTAAATTGTGGTAAATCTTGGCTTGTCGATTGCCTGTTCTTGTTTGGTCTAGTTGGGTCTTGATAGAAAGTCATTGCAGCTGCATTAACAGTTAAAACTACTCTCACAGCACCCGAAAGCTCAATATTAGATTAGCACGAGAGATTTGGACTTTCTTTAAAAATGTCACGCGAGATGGGCTGCCTGAGTTCTTAGGTAGATCCCAGAGGATTCTCGTAACAAGGGATCTGAAGAACAGGCAATAATGCCATTGTTATGACAGTATGGACTTCGCGTTTGTGAGTTATCCCTAATGCCAGAACAGATGCTTGATGAGACTACCCAGTGCCATTAAGCCGACCCACCTGTGCGGGTGTGTATGTGGTTTCCAATTCAGACCCCGAATGGTGATGAATGGTGATGGGTTGGTTCTATCGAGTATTCTACAGTTTGAGTTAAAGTAATCCTCGCAATGGTCGCCGACTAGCCCTTCTGCTGGTGGTGATTTGACAAGAACGATGTTGACGCGCCCCCTTTCACCGCTGTTTCCTGCCCGCACAGAGGTAAGCCTCTTGACGCAAAGTGCCAGCGTGGCTATCGTCCATATCGTGAGCAGACAAGCTCAGGCAGCCACAATCGCACTATTGCCATTCAAGCACCTAAGAAAAGCAAGTCTGGTCTTTGGATTGCCGGTGACTCTTGCCGTCTCTTAGTTTTCTAGTCCCGAATTACATCATTTATGCACACGGAATGGTTTTGAGAAAGCTGCATTACCCTGTGGAAGAGACGACAACGGAAATATGGTCTGTGAGAGCGACAGGCAGAACTCCCTCTAGGCTTAGGATGCTAATTCCGAGAAAGGCTTAATCCAATATTGGTATCCTTAGATGGTAGCAGCGCTGCTCACGGAGATCACATTGCCGCAACGTCGCCGATGGTTCCGCCAGCCACCATGTAGCAGATGCAGAGTGGCGGAGGGCGGGTTTCAACGACGCCGCCTTCAGGGCAGAGTTGGAGCGGCACAAAACTGAGAGGGGAGGGGCACGCCTTTCTCCTCGAGATTGCTCTAGCTTGGCCAACTTCTCCAGCAAGGGTACCCGACGCTTCCTTCTCGGTTGGATTTGATATGATGGTAGTGGAAACCAGCGGATGAGTGTGGGATTGAATGGCCGGTTATATAGCGCGACTCTGAAAAGATCGATGTAATGTGATGGACTGTTTCAAGAAGGAAGGATATCTATCAGAAAACATCGGCAATATTTTCTGTTCTGCTGCCCATAGGCAAGCGCTGCCATCTGTCAAAGGGGTTTATGCTGCCAGAGCTTACTTCACGTGGTTGGCACTGCAAGATTCGAATATTCAAGATTGGGAAGGTGCAACGCGGACTCTCCAAACTCTTCCACGAGCGGGAAGGAGCTATGTGTCGCGCGACGAGATGGCTACAAATAAAGTTTAGTGACGTCGCCCTCACGACTTCGTTATCTTCACCGAGTGAAACTTCACCATCACCAGCGAGCATTACCTCTTCATTCACACGTCACTCAGCACATCCTGTTACGGTCTCGGAAGAAGCCCTTCCACAGACAATCACACGCATAATCACAGGAGCTTTCAACAGCGCTTTCGACCATGGCCGCTCCCTTTATTCGCGATCCTCTCCCAATCCCCCACGATGGATCATCAGGCAGGGATAGAGTTATCCGTTTCCGCCATCCTGGATATTCATCTGGTACTGACCTGCTGTTCGCCCTTCCTCGAGTCGATTCTGTTGACGAGGGCCGAAAAGGAGTTCATCACCGGACAGCGCTAGCTGCCTGTCAGATATTGGCCAACAATGCGTTTGATGGACGTCTGTATCACGACAAAGACGCTAAAAGACTCGTCGAAGTAGCCATCGACGATATCCTCACTGAATTCAATTATTACTTCATCCCCGATCCTAACAATCGTATGTACAACAACTCCCTATTCCCCCAAACAAGTCGGCCCCTAAAGCCTCAAGGCATCACATTTCTCACTGTTGCTCTTCTCTAGCCGGCCTGCGATATCCAATTGTGCCCAGCTTCCAAGATTGGACATTTCCGCACGAGTCTCTCGGGGATTTCTGGCCAGCGCCCCCCATCGTTAATGTTGACCCTACCGGGGAACGACGCTGCGTCCTCACCAACCACAACTTTGGCCTTAAGACAGCCCACATTGTGCCCAAGGAGGAGGCGGAGTGGTTTGCACGGGAGGGAATGCACACATACGGCGGTGTAACGATTGACAACTCGAGGAACCTCATGCCGATGCGTGCTGATATCCATAAATCGTACGACGGCCGCCGGTTTGCGATTGTCCCAAAGCGAGAGATAACCAGGACTATGGCTGGAACCCTCGGGCGGCCGACGTACGTTGTTCACTTCATTGGCATCGACGTTGGGGAATTATGGGGCCTCTACCACAATGTTCCACTCCAACGCCTGCAAAGTACTTCCATGGAGTACCACTTTGCGCGCTTCGCTTGGGCGATATTCCTACTTGTCAAGCCGTTTATCGTTGCCGGACGTCCCCGTCAAGTGGTCCGGTATGAGGGCGAGGAGCTGAAGGAGGAGGAGCTGGCCGGTTCGGTGCTTAGGGACCTTTATGGCGGTGGTGGAAGTGTAAGCGCTAGCCAGATGGCTCCAATAAAGAAGCGCAAGGTAGAGACAGAGGAAGAGGGAGGGTCTGGTGTTGACGATTGATGGAAGAGCGAGGAACCAGCGGATAGAGGTGCATGTACTCCGAACTGTATGGCGAGAGAGGAAGCAGTAAATTTTACATCTGGTTGGTCATTGTGAGACATCTACTAAAGCTTGAGTCTTGACCACGAACACGGGTTAAGATCTGATGCAAATCGGCTAAGTTTAGGGACTATCAAGAACTAACAGGAGTCTAGTCATGCAATTGATGGAAGGCTCTCACTGGATCTCGAGAGTGTGATGTGCTAGCCCAAGTACAGGCCCAAGTCGTTAATTATGCTAGGCAACAGGCCGTTCGGAAGCATTACATGTAATTATGGATGATAGCAAGGTAGTGTATTTGAACAGTTCATGATAGGCAAATGTCACCCCAACCAACTCCATTAAGTAGAAAGGACGCCAAGATCCCTCGCAAAAGGGACCGCGACTCGTGTGTTTCCTTCTCCGGTTTCGCACCCATAGAGTAGTCTCTCTACCGCCAGGGCTTTGTGGCACACGACCCACTCGAGCACCGTCGTCTTTCACCCGACGACAACTCATCGTCTAGTGTTGACTGTACTAGACGAAAGCCCCAAGAAAGTCCGCCTGACGGGGGAAGGCCAGCCAGACGCGTTCTGGACGAGTTGATAGGGATATTCCGATCGGTATATAAAGGCGGATCCTCTAAAATCAACGTCTTGGTTAACTCCGCGTGTCTAGGCTGTGGGACCTGTAACTCGCGAGACAATACAGGGCTGACCAGCCCCCAGGCGTAGTGGCTGTAGCGTCTGCCCCGTGGAATAGTAAGCCTTCATGTTTTTCATGGTGGGGTTCGGCGACGGCGTCGGCAAGCACGCGTCTCGATTCTTGCACCAGGCGGCGACATGAAGCGGGGTGCCCGACGAGAGATGTTCCTGGAGACTGGATGCGGACGGGTACGTTATCGAGATAGGCGCGGAGTTTGACGAGGTCTCCGTCACGCACGGCGGCGTGGCCAGTCTTCCCCAGGGACATGAAGTCCGCCTGCATCCTCTGTTGGTAGTTTGATTCCGTGATTGTGTCCCCGGGAGGTAGATGCGCAAGATGAATAGTACATAATGAAGCCAGAGTGCATAAGATAAGCGATGAAAGGATTCTAGGAGTGACATGCCGTTGGATCTGATCTGGAAACGGCTGAGTCAGTGCGAATAGGTGAAAACGTGAGCCAGGCCATACCACTTACTATCCGTGAAGACCCAAAAATCCCACGGAAAAGGTGATTTTTGACGATATCGGGCGATCGAATCTGGTACGCTAAGTGGAAACGTGAGATAATGGAAACGATGTCAAATTGGGGGGCTAAATTAGACACGCCTTGCTGTTACATAACATACAAACATGGATAAACACACTCTGGTTTCCATGATGAACTTTTTCCATAGTCATGCAATGAAGTCATTCCAACAGGAGTCGTACCTTCAGATGCCAGACTTCGGGGATGTGAATGCGAGTAGGTGACGGAATACACAGTTGCACTTTGTTTTCCTTCTATTCGCCTGCCTCCATCCCATCCCTGTACCACCCGTACCCTTCTCGATGAAGGGTTCGATAGACAGTTAGAACGACGCGTGCTCGACAAGAGTTAAGCGAAGAGTCGAAGTCGGTTTTCAAGTTTGCGCAATCTGTGTCTACCCAGCTCACGCGACAACTTCGACGGTTGTCCGACTCCCTGAACAGGAAAGTGCTGCCAAGATGATGCATTTTGCTAAATTACTGGTCTCCTGCAGTTCCCGCTCCTTCCCGAGATAGCTACGCACACCTCCACCATAGCACACGCCCTCTTCGGTCCTCTTTGTGTCCAAGTAAAATCTAAGGTGGAGTGTTTCTCCCAGGAGCCAATTCTCTCAACCAGCGTCAAGTTGACCATCGGAGAACCTCGCGATCCGCGTAATGATCATCCTGAGCACAGGGTCTACAGCGTAGCCAGCTTTGAGCAGCCTATGTGTGATCAGATCCCACACATTCTGAATCCTAATTCGTTGAGTGTTGGGAAAATAATGCCACCCTAGAGCACATTATAAACGACAGTTTGAGCTCTCTCGGGCCGAAGCTGACAATGCGTGCGGGCACGCTGTAAATACATCGTTGGACCGTCGCTGGCGCTAGTTGCCATGGCCACCATAATGCTCGGCAATGGCAGTTGCGCAACCCTCGCAAGCTTCGGGGCCTCTCTCCCCAAATTCCATAATCTATTGACATTCAGTTAGTCCCTAATGCCCCACTCCAAGATGTTCAGAATCCCAACGCGGTATTGAACAACTCACCCGAGTTAAGCATAAGAGATTGGATAACATGTTCATGCCACCATTTGCAATGGCAGCAATGCAGGTGAGGGCGGAATGCCCTAGTGTCCTGCCGCATCTAAGAATATCACACCCTCCAACGAAACCATCGCTGGTGTCGTCAACCAAATCTGCGGTATGGTGGAAGAAACTGTCCGCATCGTTGCCCATATTCTTCGTTGAATCCCAGATCCCGTCGTCAACGCCACATCGCTTTAGCCTCCAAACGGAAGTGAAAGTAGGCCGACAGGCCCGAGACCCTGTAGCGCGAGTGGTGGTGGGCGCGCAAGAAACTGCGGAGACACTCGTGACCGCCAAAATGGTGGTGATGGGGAATAGAGAGAAGCGCATCTCGGAAGGAGAAGAAAGACCACCGTCAGAGGAAAACAAAAATGGCTTGCGAAGGCTGCCGTGTATGATATAGAGTATAGGTGGTACCAACGGGCTTGGATGGGAATAGAGAATACGACATAAACCTGAAATCCAGCAAATCCCTAGAACGGCCGTGGATAATTTGAAGAAAATTACTCTAAGCTCTATGGATGGGTAATACTCGCTCAAAGCTACCATCTAGGGAAAACTCATGTTTGTGGAATAAATCAAGCTTCTTTCGAGCTCAGTAGACCTGAACGACAAGTTTTGAAAGACTAGTCGAGTAGTATCTCTAGTTTGAATCATTTAACGAGCACTATATTCTCCACTCCATGGGTACAAAATAAGAAAACAGATGCTTAAGACTGAGAATAGATCTCACATGCTAATAAACCGAGGGAGGCATTGCCCAGTTGGACAGGATATCTCACAGAGTGTCATGCCGCATCGCCAACCTTCTCCAGTGAGGCTGACATGGCCGATGAGTGAGAATGAAGATGAGGACCATATATGGAGGGCTGCACCAGGGAATTACCTAGAGTCCTCTCCCATCTTCATCATTTCCGCTGGCGTCAGGTGTTGTTTCCATTGGATTGAATTGCTCAGCATGTGAATTTTGAGACTGGTTCGGGGCGAGGACTCAGCCGGCTCTTAACCCAACACCGCCACTACCGAAGATCGCTAATTCAGTTGAGGATGACTCTAGCGTATGCAGATCGATTCCGGTACTGGGAGTCCCGCGTCTGTATTTCCGGTCTATTAGATATAGATAGGCCTAATATCCAATCCATTCTGAGAACGCGTCTGAACTGTCAATCCAGCCCGCCTCACGATCTCTACATGCACCAACGACGTCGCACAACCGTCCTTCCATTCGGCTTTAGGCTTAATCTTACGGGATGGATTTTCTCCCGCTAAATGGATACTCATAAGGGGATGGAAAGGTAGTTTGGAATGAGGTGTACTTGATAAGAGATGGAGTGGGCTCGCGGGTCCATTTAAGAAGACTTGTTCCGCAACCTCAGGAGCCACCAACTCACGTGACAGGTTCAATGACTCAGGCCAGCTGACTTCGTTTTATTTTGAGGCTTCAATTCAAGTTCGTCCTTGGTTCACTTCCCAGTTTGGCCCAAGACGGCAGGGTGGAACTTCCAGGCAGCCCACAGGGCAACACCACTGCGACGCCCAATAATAATGATAATAAGTAATAATCAGGACATGGCTACCAACTACAGAGCTCCACCTTCCCCGTACATCCACTCACTACTCTACCCTTTTTACAGCACCAAACTGCGCTTTCACCAAAGAACAATAAACGCTGTCAAAGTTCTGAATCATCAGTTGATATGAGATGACTTCGCAGCCTCCGAAGTACGTTGACGTGGCCGACTCTGCTCCTCGGGATCGGTTGTCGGGTTCGGAGCTCGTGCACCTGGTCATGGATAAGTCTACCGTTCATCCCGAAGGGCAACTACGGCGCCCCATCTATGAGCCATTCACCCACCAAGGGTGTGGGTGCCACTGTATTCGGCGCTGAGCGCATTCGTTACCGTGCCACCGGGACGGACGGCGAAGAAGAGATCAAATCCCATTCCGATCACATCTACGACTTTAGACGTGATGCTGAGTATCCTTCGCGCCTTATATATGGCAACCCAAAGTCTTTGGATCGAAGTACGAATATAGACTAGGCTTTTGAAAACGACACCCCGAGCAACCCAGGAGTGCTGAGGCACCCACTCGTTATAGAGGTATCTACCGCTCCTCAAAATACAGGTCGTAGACCCCGTCACCCATGTACTTATTTCGGTATATCCACTGAGAGGTATCTTTGTTCTTCTTCCTCTGCCGCATGCAAGACACACTTTCTAGCTTCTCCTCCTTCATCATAGCCCGCAAAATCCTGGCCTCGTCGACAAGCCCGCTGTCGGGGATGACGACCATGTGCGCAAAGAATAAATTAGCAAGACCAAGTAATAACTGAATAGCCGCAGTGAGGATGAAAATCAGATTGACCAACTGCCAGTGCTCGACCTGGAGCTTCGTGCCGATTGTAGGTTCGTTCCCAGGAACGGTCACCATGTCGTTTGATTCGGCCGTGACGGCAATGACGCCGATTGCATATCGGGACAGCAGGTGAGCCATGCCTGAGGTGGATCCGTTGTGAGGGTATCCAATGAAAGTCTCAGCTGGGTAAACGGCGTACTGGAGGTCGGTGCCATTTACGGTAGCTGGGTCCGTGAAACCTCGAAGGGCAACGCTTGTCGATGCGAGACGTCTCAAGTCGAGACTGACCTCTTCGACAGGGCGGGTGGCATTGGCAACGGGGTTGGTGGTGATATGGCATGAATAGAACCACGGTGAGACGTCCGATGATTCGAACGCCGTGATGATGCTGCAACCTTCTCCGCAATCTTTCATCGGGTCGGTTATAAAAATTGTCCTATCCGGTCTCCCGGGGACGGGGACGGAGACAACAGTATCACCAGATTCCTTTTGGATGGTGATATTTGAAACCGTGCCATCCCCTCCTCGGATAACTGGCCAACTCTCGCAAACCGATGTCCCATTAATACTTCGCGACGTCGAGACTTTCACGGGAAGATAATCATCGAGATAGAGTGACTCTGGAGATGTCTCGTGGAATACGTAGAGGCATAGAGCGTCCTCATCCTGGCAGAATATTGTGGGATCTCCAACATACCAGAGATCACCGGGTACTGGCAGTTCGTCCATACCTCTAGTTTTGAGTGCTAGGGACATCAACCCGTACCTGTGAAATAGTCAATTTCCACCGCCTGAATGGACATTCAGGTCAGCCGCCTCATGATACTCACCTGTTAGCAGCATACCGCTGGGCCTCGGCCCAACTCTCTTCCGATTTAACCAGTTGGTTGGTTGTGATGTTGGTCATTAGCGGTAGGGAGACGTTGCCGGGCACCAAGCGTGCAGTCTGCCAGTTATTTTCCAGAGAGTATGTTAAGGTCATTGAAGCAAACCCAATTTGTGAACCCTGAAGGGTAGTGACAACGAGTTAGTTTCAGACACCTGAATGCGATGTCCAGGATTCTCAACGTACAATGTTCAGAAGTAGCCAGAGCAGAATGACCATGATTGTAGATGCCCGCCGTGACCCTACCGCCAATCTCATCAAGTGACGTATGCTATCACCGCCAAATATCGCCTCCACCTGAATCTCACCGTCAATATCCTCTCTTGTTCGTTGTTGACAAAAGCTCGGGCGCATTTTCCACGACGTACCTCATGTGTCGGACGATACCGACGGCTCAAAATCCACCATCGACAGTTCCTTGCGCTCTCGTTTAAGGCGCTCATGACATTAAGGGCAAGGACAATGAGTAGGCCCGTAATGAACGCATTGAAGTAGCGCTTCGAAATCTTTGAAAGGACCTGGCGGTTTGAGTAGACTGCGAGGACGACGTATAACGAAGCTACAATGGCTAGGGTAATTATCCACCGGAAGAGTGATTTGAGGAGGACGATGCGGCGTCGGATTCTCCTGGCTGCGAGGCCTTTGGGATGGCCGTTTGGCATTAGCCTCGATGATGGGCGGGAAGATGCATTATCGTCGGCATTGGCGTTGCGATTTTGGGTTGTCGCTTGTCCTATGTCTAAGAATCAGATGGCATGATCAATATCTCTGGAATTCGTAGTTTAAGATGATCTTTACCTGGTGCCGCGGCTGCGGTTGGTTTCTCCGTACTACCGCCCTGGGCCTCCGCCATTGGATGAACGACAGTCGATCCCACTTCATAGAAAACTGATCGAACAAAAACAAAGGTTGTGATGAAAATCAAAGTGATAGAGGAAAGGAAATGGTCCGAAAGGTGTTCATAAGAGTCATGTCTTGCAGGGGGTAATCGCCCAGACAAGACCCAGTTCACTTTACTATTTCAAGAGGCCACTGTGATCCCTATCAGGCTAGCCGCCGACTAGATCGGAAGTTTATCTATGAATGGGCATAAGAACGTGCGGTCGTATCGGCAATAAGTTTAGCTTTCAAGAGCCAACTAATTTAGTCTCAATGCCGGAGGGTCGAAGACCCTCGAAGTTCTTGGCAGTAAAGGGTGAATAGAGTGTTTCGCCATATATCAGGCCATGTTGAGCACACCGAACTCTCCTCTCTCTAGATCGAATAGTCTGCTTAAGAGTATGAAAAATTCGAAGATGTCTCGTTCAGATGTCCCGTTCAAAGGCGAGTTCTTTCTGCTTCGAATTAATGTGAGCCATCCCGCAGCCGATGGAATTTCCATGGCCATCTATTCATCCCATGCCTCGACAGGTGACATAGGCTCCTATCTCCAAGAGAGTGTTGATATCTACATGCAACAAGCCTGGCTAGCCATCCTCGCCTCCACTTACTCCATTTCCACAGCTCGAGTCATGCCATCAATGAGTTGATGATCCCGACCACCAATGGGTTCGTTGCACTCGGGGCAACGTGCAAGCTCCATTGGCATCCCGCATTCTCCAATGGCGAACTAATAGAGATTATCTTAGCCCATAATACTCCGACATTATAATCAAGGCATAGCTTAGGAAGTGAAACTTACCGGATGCCCATTAACACAGTTATACCAATGACCCGCGTGGGTTGCAATGGCCCTCGGTCCAGTTACCATGGCGCTCTTGATTGAAGCGAGCTCCTCGGGAGTCACTTCCTCATACCACTGGCCCTCAGTGAGCCGGATAAACTCCTCGATGTTCTTAATTACCTCACTGTTGTCGGGAAGCTTGTTACATAAAACCATGGCTTCGTTCAAGCGCTCTCGGATCTCCTCTTGAGACAGCTTAGCTTCGCTGCGTTGCATGAGATAAATCCCGGCAAGCGACAACGTTGCAGAAATGACTATTCGAGGGAGGTTCGCGAGCTTGGATTCGTCAATGAGATGTTTGCAGTCTTTCACGAAGTCGGAGACCCGGGGCTTGAGTTGTTGGACAACTGTCTGAAGGATGGGCGACTTCTGTACCAGGCGCACCCTGTCGCGAATCATGGCTTCCTGGATATCGACCTGGATCCATTGTGCCTTAAGAGTGAGCTGTTTATCCAAAGCTGATACATATACTTCAGCTGACTGTTCCTGCGGGTCAGAAGAAAGGCGTAATCCTTGCATTTTCTCATGGAGCGAGAGCGTCTCGTCCATCTCGCGTCGGCGAAGTACAATAGCGTCTTGCAGTTTCTTGGCGGGCTGGTGCTCCTCGCTCATCCGTCTCCGGAGTTGACCAGCATCATAAATTAGCTTTTTAGCATCATTATATCGAATTCGAAGGTGGGATTGGCCCAGTTGGAGCGCATGGTAGACGGCGACGGTGGATGAAAGGCTATTCTTGACAGGACCAACTCGATTTTGGAGCTCAGCAATCTCACGCAATCCTTGAGTCATGAATCTCTTCGAAGTTTCATCCATCACGGCTTTGTTGACAGCGCGGTTGTACCGCTTTGTTGAGAATTGCAGAATAGGTCTTCGGCATGCTGGACAAGATGGCACGAGTTTCGCCAGGCGACTAGGGATGTCAAGCAGCGAACTATATCTCCCGGCTGAATCCACGACGTACACTTCCGACATTCCCATGAGCATATCTAGGTTCTCGCCAGTGTAGAAATGGCCGCAGGACAAGAAGACAACAGGAGTTTCTTCCAGGTCGATCTCGGAGTATGTCTTGCCTTCGAGGAGGTCTACCTCGGCATCGCCATGAGATCCGCAAGCTTGGCAGTACTCGACTCCCTCGGGGCATTCCTCACCGCAGTAGGTCGGGCATTGGTGGCCACATGATAGGAGCTTTTTGCAGCGCTCATCGCAGGGAAGTCGGTTGCATGGAGCGGCGCAAGGCATCGTGCATGAACCCTGGTGGCTGCAAGACCAGGTGCATTTCTCGATGCAAGGAACGCAGGCTGTACCGCAGACGGATGCGCAGCGAGAGTGAGGACAGCGGACCTTTAAAGACAGAAACATCATTAGTATGGCTTCGCTAACTATGGGAATATATATTTTGGGATGCGGCTTACCTCGCATTTGTTCTCACAAGTTCCACATTCCGAGTCAAGCCGGTGGCATCTCCTGGCACACCGATGGCTGCAGGCGCCGAAGGGTCGATCACAAATTTTCGCACACTCCATATGTGTAGGAACGACAGATCCATTGTCCGTACGCCGACACCGTCCGCATGAACCGGGGCACATGTGTCCGCAAGTCAAGATTACGTCGCATGGCGTTGGACAGCGGAAGGAGTCTGCGGCTACATCCTTGTGGCATTCAACATTGATAGAGTGTCCACAGCCAGGAACAGTTTTCGTCACCATGGCAGTACACTTGATCTTAGCCCGTTCCAGGGCTTGGTGGCACCGAATCTCCTTCTTGGTATGGCCACACGGGAGGATAGTATTGAAAACAGGAACGTTGCAGGGGCCACAGGCATCACCGCACAGTTTAGGACAGGCATGCTGACAAGTTTTGCGAATGCGTGGGCAGGGTTGTGAACAGAGGAAGGCATCATGCATCGCTTGAGAATGGCACCTGGCTTGGCACCGATGGCCGCAGGGCTCAAGCCTGTTAATGCAAGGAAGGTTACAACCACCTTCTGGGCTCTTCCGCACGAAATCGTCGGGGGTTGAGCAGAGGATCTCGGTATCTGGATGACGAGGGCAGCATAGAGGAAGTGCATCGCCGACAGCGTTTTCTCCGGAGAGCTGGGAATGCACGTCTGCCCACATATCGACATGTAAGTACGTCTCGGCGTTGCCAATTAAGTACATGCCATGTTGAGCCCGGCTCAATAGCACATTGATCCTGTTCTCGGTGCGGAGGAAGCCGACTTTGCGTTTCTGGTTGCTTCGGACCAAGGACACGATGATAATTTTGGCTTCTTCTCCTTGGAAGTTGTCCACTGTAGCGACGCGAAGAGCTTGGAGGAGTTGCTTCTTTTCCAGTTGCTTGTGATATTTCCCGTCACCATTGGTGTTCTCTTCAGATTCTTCCGAAACCTCGTCATCGTCGTCCTGCGCGAGTTTCTCCAGATCTCTCTCGCTCACGACAATTTCAAAATCCTTCCGTAGGGCCGCCCGTAGCTTTTTCAACTGTCCAGTGTAGGGAGTTAGGAGAGCGATATCAGTATTCGAATACGCACCCTGCCGAACAAGATGGCGGACCAATGCTGCTGCCACCATTACTTCCCAGTCGTTGCTGTGGGATTTGACGCGGGAGCCGTCGTCACGGGACTCTTCTGGATGGTTGTGCTGCAGCCAGAACAGATTGTGGCGCATCCCCACGACTGGAGGGTGCTCCAGGACCTTCTCGTGATCCCTGAGATTGGGATAAACAGTCCGAATCAGCCGCGAGATCTCTGGTCTCATTCGTCGCTGGACGTCAAGTTGGGCGACCTGAGCGGGACGCATGCCTGGCTCGCCTTTGGCACGCCTCTCGAACTGGCTACGGTCTAGCTGCCACTGCTGCCCCGTCGCCGTTTCGAGACTAAGAGAGTAATTGTTAATCTGCGGCCGCAGCTGGCGGTGGTCACCAATCTGAATCATATGTTCGACACCTGGCATGAATGCAGAAATGATGTGAGCTTCCATCACCTCGGCTGCTTCTTCGCAGATGACGACCTTCGGGCGCACGCGGCGTAGCATTTCAATGTTACGAGCCAGACCCGTGGTGGTGATGCCAATAACATCTGCACCAAGCAGGACCCGGCGATTGATCTCATCATACACGCGCTGGATAGTTTCCTGGCTGCGATTGGTTCGTTCGAGGGCCTCAAAGAGGCGTTCATGCTGTTCCTCGTGAATCTTGGCAATCCAGTCATCGATGAGAGTCCAACGCTCAATGTGGGAGAGGGAATTGATATCCTTCTCGGCGCGGTGTAAGAGTCCCTCTACATCCCGGTTGCCCGATTCCGGCATTGATCGTGGGGGTTTGCCAAGCCAGGTCTTGACTCTGTCACCTCCAACAACGACAAACCCATCCGTATCCTCAGGTACAAGCTGGAGATATATGCGCATACTCTCCCTCTTCAAGAAGTCCTTCAATCCATCCCAGGTTGGTCCATTCTTCAGTTGGTGGAGAGGCCGGAGCTGATAGCCAGCATTCGATCTGAGCTTTTCGAGTTGTTCGTGGGTTTGGCCGAGGGTTTTATTTTCAGTCGTGGTTTTCGGGTGCGTCCTGCTTACGACGCGGAGATTGTGGCCTTCGAGGTCCTGTATTTGGGAGCGCCCACCGATGCGGATGATTTTGGTGATGCCCTCGGCAAGGAGGTGCATCAGAAACTGGTCCAATGCGTGATTTGTATAACAACTATAAAAAGAGACAGCACATAGGAGTTAACAAACAAAAATTCACAGACAAGAAGATATATTTGAGAGGCACTGGGCAGATAACTTACATGATCAATATTGGTCCGAGGCCGGCGGCTATTTTGTTGTGTAAGAGAAGCCTCACGAGTTTGACTCCCAGGTACGATTTGCCTGTGCCTGGTGGTCCCTGGATCAAAGCGTACTCCCGACACAGCGCAGCAACCAGGCCCCTGCATTGGCCATGGTCCAAGCCTGTGGCTTCTTCCAACTTACGGAAGTCAACTTCCCCGGGGATGGTAGCAGTGGATGGAGTGATGGTGAGGCCCGGTACCTTGGAGATTGGGTCCAAGTTAAGAGCCAGTCGCCGTTGACTCGCATAGGCCGGGGGCGGTATGACATTGGCAGTGTCACTTCCATCGGGGCCAGTAGTGGGGAGGATCCATTGCTGGAAAGGCATCTCGCCATCTCGCATCATCTGTTTGAGATTGGCCAGAATGGGAGCAAAGGTAGCTGGGATCAGGCCATTAAACTCAACCAAGACGCCCTTCAGACGCTCGGAGTGGATGTTCAAGAGGAGGTCGACATTGCCTTGAGTGAATGAGGCCAGCTTCACGCCGATATTGGGGGGATGGTCGTTGGAGGCGAGGGATATGCTGCCACGGCCTTGCTTCGTGTTCTCCGTTTTTTTAGCCGTCACCTCAAGGAAAAGGAACCTCTTGTCTTCCCCATGTGAGTAAACGAACGCAACCAAGGCCTGCTCCTCGAGACGAGAGGATTCTTGCCACCACTTGCGTTGGTCGGCAATAGATTTCCCGTGTAGTTGATAAGGTGTCTCAAAGGAGATGGCGGCCTCTAGTCCATTCCTCTCCACAAATACCTGCGCAACGCTGGCCTTGAGATAGAGACGCGCGCCAGCATCAGCTCGAATATGCGGCTTTTGGGAAGTATTGGAGATATCCTGCCCAAGAAGGTCTCGGAGAACGTCTTTCACTGGTCCGAAAATATCATGTCGGAGCAGTCTAAACATTGAGTCGATGTGCCGTGGGACCATATCACCGAGGTAATGGGGTTGGAGGAGGTTCGTCGAAGGTAAGCATTCGGCCGCGGTACTCACGATTTCCCCATAGGTTGGGAGGATTTCTATTTCAGAGATATCGGCAAAGTCGTTGTCGTGTCTACCTCCAGGCATGACAACGTCCATCGGGTAAACGCTATAGTGGGTCGGTAGGGTATTAGACGGACCGGCCAGTTGGGGATCGGTGGTCACGAGCCGGGACCTCCCCCTCATTATCGATCGTTTTAGGAAATTGATTCTTACGGCAGCTTCGGACATGTGGCTCGCTGCTGACGCGGAAGGAGGGATGAGAGCTTGTAGTGTGTCTAACAATGGAGGGAGGCCGTCATTAAAGCCACTCTTGGGCTGTCGAGCTTGCAACGTCGAGATGGTCCGTACCATCAGTAACACCATTTCCTCGGTGGATGGTTCGGAGTTCGGAGGGCTGTCTCTCAGGCGTTTGCAAATGCGATTGAAAAAGTCGATGGCTCGGTCCCCGTGTGAACCGCCGAAGAAACTGTAAACGGTGCTGATGAACGAATCAAGAGACATGGGATCGACGAGCGAGGGATGGGTGATGACCTTCAAAAACGCATTCACAGAACGGAACGCCGCGATATTATCAGAGTCATCCATATTCATCGTGAAAGATATGAAGTCGTATCCCCTCAGCTCGTCGCTGACTAGGTCGCTCACCAAGCGATGATGCAACTCTTGGTCATCACTGTTAAGAACGTCGAGAGCATTGGCCCAAAGTTGGGAAATGCGACGGTTTAAGGGCACTCCACGTTGAGTGCCGCCGGTCCTGATAAGGCGTTTGAAGTCGTAGTATTGAGTCTGGACGGCATCCTCGCCCCTAAGGTCCATGGCAGGATCCACTGGTGTGCTTGTGGATGGCCTTGGGCTAGGATCCTCAGTGGGCGAGGAGTGGGAGAATTTGCAGGTGAGACCATAACGACACGAGCCGAATTGTTGGAAATGCAGGCACACCCTGCTCTTCGATCGGTTGCCATCAGGGGCACGATGGTTATCAGAGGCTCGGTTTGCTCCACGGCGATGGGAAGAGACCCATCGAGATCGGCCGCTGGGCGCCATCGGGGCAAATTGGACACTGGTGGAGAAACCAGTAAACAGCCAAACTAGGTGTAGGGATGAACTGAGGCGAGTATCAGTTGAGAGGTAAGACAAGTAGGAGTACAAGAGGAAATATCGAGGGTGACGAAGGATGAAATGGGGAAGAGGAGGTAGGCAGCTTAGTATTATCTTGGGCGACGACACAAACCGAGAATGCAATGGTCAACAAAAGACTATTAAAGAGGAGATGTCTACCTACAAACAGTCCTTCAGAACAAGGCAGCCAGGAGCACATCCAAACTACCTAGTCCTTCTCTATTTCCCCCTCATCTGCTCTCTGGGCGTCTAGGCGTTGAGCGTTGGCCTGCCGCGTCATGCGTAAACATCCAACACGCCCAAAAAGGGCCCCTACAGCAAGAGATTTCCTTCCATTGGCCCTGTCAGAATTTCGAAGCTCTCATTTGCCAAATATTATCACCTCGAGCCTGGCATCAACATTGGGGGAGATCAAATGCTGTGCGACTTGAGCTAGTCTGACTGAACGGCCTTGGGAGGCTTGGGCGGGTCATTTCCTTGTGGCCAACGCGACACTGAGGAGTGAGTAGTCTTTCGGTCAGGCTGCAAGCAGGAGTGCTGGATTTGGGCTTAATCCACTTCCTTTCCGTCCACTTCCCTTCTATTCCCCTGTCCTCTTAGAGTACGAATAGACGATATGGAAGATTTGGTCCTTCGCCGCGTCTTAATGAGCCAGCGCTCAATGGAGCTAAGCCTTACTTCGATTTATATCGCATTACACAGCCAGGAGATGATTTATCCACATGCCAAAACCAGCCTTCTAAGATTGCTGCGACGTGCGTCAGTGTGTCTTGAATGGACAGGTCCACATATCCAGCATGGACATCGACGTACCTCCAAAAGGCCAGCCAACAAGCCAAGTAGAAGCGAGTTTAGGCAGACATGGAAACCAGTAGAGCATAAATACTGTTACCAACCGAGAGTTTCCAGAGCCAACACAACGCATGGCGCAGAAGCCAGTGGGACGCTCCCCCCCCCC
>JUDQ01000181.1:0-44034 GCA_000812075.1 Scedosporium aurantiacum
GAGGAATAGAAAGAGAAATAGAAAGAGGAATAGAAAGAGGAATAGAAAGAGGAATGGAAAGAGGAATAGAAAAAGGAATAAAGAGAGGAATAGGAAGAGGAATAGAAAGAGGAATAGAAAGGGGAATAAAGAGATACTTAGAAGAATAGAAAGAGGAATAGAAAAGGGAATAATAAGGTAATAAAAAGGGGAAATATATATAATAAATAGATGCTTACAATAGCTAGCTAAATACTTATAATAGCTAGCTAAATACTTATAATAAAAGTAGAAATTTACAATAATAGAAAATTTATAATAAATAAGTACTTATAATCTTCTTATAATTATAATAATAGCTAGAATTAGATTTATAATAACTAAAGATAATTATAATAATAAGAAATATATAAGATAAATAGGTACTTATAATAGCTAGCTAAGTACTTATAATAGCTACTTAAGTACTTATAATAAAAATAGAAATTTATAATAATAGGAAATATATAATAAGTAGGTACTTATAATCTCCTTATAATTACAATAATAGCTAGAGTTAGATTTATAATAACTAAAGGTAATTATAATAATAGAAAATATATATAATAGCTAGGTACTTGTAATAGCTAGCTAAGTACTTATAATAAAAGTAGAAATTTATAATAATAGGAAATATATATAATAAATAGGTATTTATAATCTCCTTATAATTATAATAATAGCTAGAGGGGGATTTATAATAATTAAAGATAGTTATAATAATAGGAATTATATATAATAAGTAAGTACTTACAATAGCTAGCTAGGTACTTATAACAAGAGTAGAAATTTATAATAATAAAAAGTATATAATAGGTAAGTACTTATAATATCCTTATAATTATAATAATAGCTAGGGTTAGATTTATAATAACTAGAGATAGTTATAATAATTTAATATATTTATAATAATAGGAAAATATATATAATAGCTAGGTACTTATAATAAGAGTAGAAGTTTATAATAATAGCTAGGGTTAGATTTATAATAACTAAAGATAGTTATAATAATTTAATATATTTATAATAATAGGAAAATATATATAATAGGTAAGTACTTATAATATTTCTAGAATTATAATAATAGCTATAGGGGGATTTATAATAACTAAAGATAGTTATAATAATAGGAAATATATATAATAGCTAGGTGCTTATAATAGCTAGCTAGGTGCTTATAATAAGAGTAGAAGTTTATAATAATAGCTAGAATTAGATTTATAATAATTAAAGATAATTATAATAACTTAATATATTTATAATAATAGGAAAATATATATAATAGGTAGGTACTTATAATATCCTTATAATTACAATAATAGCTAGAAGGGGATTTATAATAACTAAAGATAGTTATAATAATAGGAATTATATATAACAGCTAGGTGCTTGTAATAGCTAGCTAAGTACTTATAATAAGAGTAGAAATTTATAATGACGGGAAGTATATAATAAGTAAGTACTTATAATATCTTTATAATTATAATAATAGCTAGGGGGAGATTTATAATAACTAAAAATAGTTGTAATAACTTATTATATTTATAATAACAGGAAATGTATATAATAAGTAAATACTTACAATATTCTTATAATCACAACAATAGCTAGGGGGAGATTTATAATAACTGAAGACAGTTGTAATAACCTACTACATTTACGATAATAGGAAATGTATATAATAGGTGGGTGCTTACAATATCCCTAAAATTACGATGATAGCCAGGGTTAGCTTTATAATAACTAAAGACAGTTATAGTAATAGGAAATATATATAATAAGTAGGTACTTATAATATCCCTATAATTACAATAACAGCCAGAATTAGATTTATAATAACTAAAGATAGTTATAACAATTTAATATATTTATAATAATAGGAAATATATATAATAAGTAAGTACTTATAATATCTCTAAAATTATAATAATAGCTAGGGTTAGCTTTATAATAACTAAAGATAGTTATAATAATAGGAAATATATATAATAGCTAGGTATTTACAATAGCTAGCTAAGTACTTATAATAAAAGTAGAAGTTTATAATAATAGCCAGGGTTAGATTTATAATAACTAAAGATAGTTATAATAACCTAATATATTTATAATAATAGGAAATATATATAATAGGTAAGTACTTACAATATCCTTATAATTGTGATAATAGCTAGGAAAGGATTTGTAATGACTAATAGCATTTATAATGATATACCTAATTTATAGTAACTTAAGTGTAATGATGATAAGTAGATGGGTAGGGTAGTAGTTAAGAGATATGTAAGGGTATAGTAGTTGTAAATTTTGTGTAGGGTAGTTAAGGTGAAATTTAAATAAATGGACTTGAGTTTGTATAGAGAGTTGAGTGCGAATCTTGAGATCTTGTGGGTTAGGGTTACTATATCTTAAACTTTAAAAAAAATATTAAAAAAATTATAAAATAATATTTTTAATATAAGAAAAATAAAAACTTACTATATAAATAATATAAATAATTATAACTAATACTAGTATTAGAAATACTATATTAAAAGATTATTATTAACTTTATTATTAAATTACTTTTATTAAAAGATTTTACTATAAAAGTTATCTATAATAATATTATAGTAGTAATAAATATATTTATTAAATATAGATACTTTATACTCTATAATAAATCTATAAAGGTATTATAATTTACTAAGTTATTTTTATAAATAGTAATAATAAACTATAATTTACTTAAAAAAATTAATTTTAATAGAAGAGGAGTATTTACTTTATACTTTTAATAAAGTCTATTAGATAAAATAGAAGTTAATTATAAACTTTTTATAATATACTATCTAGAAACTTAAAGATAAATTAAATAAATAAACTAGATACTAAAAATATATTTAAAGTACTATATTAACTAAAAATAAGATAACTAAATATTTTTATTATCTTTAGCTTAGAAAGTATATAATATTAATACTTTAGAAAATATAAAAATATCCCTATTTTATATTAACTATAATATTAAATTAAAAATAGAATTTAAATTAATAGAAACTAATACCTAAGTAGAGTAAGCTATCTTAACTATAGATAAAATAAAAGGGTTATATAAATAACTTACTAAAAAACTAAAATTTATTTAGTAAAAAATAAAATAGTATATAGATTAAAGTAAGATTATAAAACTAATCTTTAAAAGAAGAAGTAAAGTCTAGTTACTATAAAGAAAACTAAAAACTAGAAATTTTTAAATTAAAACTAAATAATTAAGTAATAAATTAAATTATAAGAAAATTAAACTATTTAAAATTAAGTAAAAAGTTTTAAAAGTAAACTATAAATTAAAATTATATAAAACTATAAAAGTCTATCTAATTTTCTATATTATACTATTTAAACTAGTATATAATAATATACTTATAAAAAAATTTATTAAAGTTATAATAAAAGAAGATATCTATAAAGCTAAGAAGATTTTTAACTTAATAAATAATAATAATAGAAAAGTTAAATATTTAGTTAAATAGAAAAACTATAAATATAATATAAATACTTAAAAACCTATTAAATATTTAATAGGGAGCTAGTAACTTCTTACTATATTCTATTAAAAGTACTTAAAAAAGCTCTAAGATCTATTAATAATAAATCTAAATCTATTAAACTTTAATTAATTATATTAAATATACTTAAAGACTAAATATTACCTACTAACTATTACTTCTCTAAAAGTATAAAATTTTCCTCCTCTACTAAACCTTATATCCCCTTTTTAAATAAAGATATACTTTTCTTTTTTAAAGATTTTCACTACTAGTAAAGCCTAGCTAAATAATTTAAGATCTTAACTAGATCCTCCTTAGCCTCCTCTATAGTACTCTCTACCTTTTTAGTCTTAGATATAGTTTAGGAAACTAAGAAAATATAATTAAAGTTAATAAAGGAAGTATTATAAGAAAAGAAACTTATAAAATAAAATAATAGAGATATTATTATAAGTTACTTTTATAGTAATATAAGAACTATATTAAGATAAATTTTAAGCTATCTTATAAACCTTTTTTAGATAGTAATAGTAAAAATAAGATATATTAGGTATAGAACTCTTAGTAATTATATATTTAGTTAATAATTTTATTTTTTACTTTTTTTATAATAAAATAAAATTTAGATAATATTTATAAATATAATCTAATATATTAGTTAATAAAGAAAAGATAACTTTATAATAGAAAAAGGAAAAAACTTATAAAAAATAAAATTAATAAAATAGGTAGTTTATTTATAAGTCTTTAAAGATAAAAACTAAAGAAAGAAAAGTATTATATTATAAGCTAACTTTTATATAAACTTAAAATAGTAAGATTTAATAGAAAAAGATAAACTATAGGATATTACTAACTAGTAAAGATAAAACTAATAAAATTAATAAATAGTCTCCTTACTTTATTAAAGATTAGTAAGACTAATAGTTAGTTTACTATAGTCTAATAAATAAGATTAAGCCTAGAAAGTATTAGTTTTAAGAAAAGCTTAAAAGGGAAATATCTATATAAACTATAAGTTCTACTATATATCTAGTTTATCTTTTAAGATCTTTTAGTAGTTAATTTAAAAATAACTATATTTTTATATTTAGATATATACTTTTTATCTATATCTTATAAATATTATTTAATTACTTTACTTATTTTAGAATAGGTACCCTATAGCTTTTATATTTATAAACTTATTTAATATTTAGTAATATTAGTATTAAGATTATAATATATAATAATTAAAGGTAATTATAATTATAGAAAATATATATAATAGCTAAGTATTTATAATAGCTAATTAAATATTTATAATAAAAGTAAAAGTTTATAATAATAGCTAAAATTAAATTTATAATAATTAAAAATAATTATAATAATTTAATATATTTATAATAATAAAAAATATATAATAAGTAGATATTTATAATATCTTTATAATTATAATAATAATTAAAATTAGATTTATAATAATTAAAAATAATTATAATAATAGAAAATATATATAATAATTAAATATTTATAATAGCTAATTAAATATTTATAATAAAAATAGAAATTTATAATAATAAGAAAATACTTATAATATCTTTATAATTATAATATTAGCTAAAAAGGGATTTATTATAATTAAAGATAATTATAATAACCTAATATATTTATAATAATAGAAGATCTATATAATAAATAAGTACTTATTATATCTTTATAATTATAATAATTACTAGAGAGGGATTTATAATAACTAATAATATTTATAATAATATATCTAATTTATAGTAATTTAAATATAATAATAATAAGTAGATAGATAGAGTAGGAGTTAAGAGATGTATAAGGGTATAGTGGTTGTAAATTTTATGTGGGGTAGTTGAGGTAAAATTTGAATAAATGGACTTGAGTTTGTATAGAGAGTTGAGCATGAATCCTGAGATCCTGTGGGTTAGGTGTACTTCGGATACCTGAGAGTTTTACTTTGACTACTTGGAAGACTGAGTTTACTCCTTTTCTTACTAAGTTTTGGTTGAGCACGCTTATCTACGAGCGCGGCGGTGCCGCCTAAGAGTGAGGAGACAATGGCGCCGCCGATTGGGTTATATAGGCTAAAGAGCGATCGAGTGCTTAAAGACGGGCCGGATTCGCAGGCTTCTATTTCCATTTCCTCTAGAAATCCCACATCTAACATTTAATCTAAGCTAAGCTTTTCCGCCAGCATATCAGTAAGGTCATCTTTAAAGTTGTTCCTAAAGCAGAGCTGCTCGTCGCTCTTCTTACTACCATTATTACTACTACTAGTAGTAGCCCGCGTAAACGTGAGGCTATATCTAGACGTTTCTTGACCGTCGCCACGCTTACTCTTGGGTTTTGGACCAGAGCAAAACGCGCAGGGGGCTTCTATTACTTCCTAACTGGATGTTAAACTAGCTATATTAGTAGTTGTCGTTGTCTACGGCTTATTTGTCATGGTCTTTGGGTTATTCCTCTCTTCATCCTCCCTGCGCGCCTGCTCCTCCCTCCCTCGCATGCCATTGTCATCGCTGCTGTTGCGATCGGGCTGTTCCTTTCCTGGCTCGGGGAGATCTCGGCACTTGACTCGCTCCTTGTCGACGCCCTTACGAACCTCTAGCACTCCACGCTTCTTTTTCTTCCTTTCCTTGCAGCCATTTCCAGTGGCATATTCGTTCTCGACGCCGAGAAGGGCATTAAAAGCCGCGGGGAGGTTGAGCTTGCCAAACATAGCCACGGGGCAGACGGCCGCTGCGGCTTCCGAGAAAACGACGTCGTTCCCGCCGTTCTCGTAAACCGTCTTAGCCGTCTTCACGGCAAGTTGTGCGGCCCTCTTAGCCGCGGAAACTGCCGCACCTCCCGGGAGTGCTGAGATGGTCGCATCAGCAGCCTGTGTTGACTCGTCTATGTTAGAGGGACTCTTTGTACCATTCCCATAGGTGAGGTGATAGATAAAAGGACGATCACTGACCAACTCTAAAATCCCGACGAACAGCCTACAGCTAACAAACAAGACATTGGCTATCTCTTGCATGGTTTCTGCAAGACCTTCTAGCACAACGTCTAATATCAAGCCCGGCAGCTTCACATCGCAAGCGCACTGCCCGAGCTCATAGTACCTCCCTTCCGAGTCCCGGAAAGTGTAGAAGAAGTTATTGTCGATCTCCGGATCACCGATAGCTGGGTAGAACCCGTTACACAAATTCACGCTGCTACCCTCTACCTCAACCCCCTGGCTCTGGCACCAGCGCTGGCACTTGGGTTGCTCCTGCGTAGTGGAGACATCTCCCTGGCCATTGGCGTAGACGCGACACTCGCCATGCATCTCCTGGTAGGCATTGTTCTCGTCGTCTGCCTTCTTTTCAGCGGGAGCCTGGCACCTGATGAAGTGGTTAGGTACGGGGATTTCCCAGCCCTCGCAGACATTGCAGTACTCGGAGCCCGACATTGTGCCTTTCTGGCATTTTGCCTCGGCGCGGAGGCGAATGGATAATGGTGGATCCCGACCTCCCCTTGGGGAGAGGAATTTGGAGCGTTCTGGTGGGGACGATGAGATGTCGAAGGCGTAGGGCCCTGGAACCAGGCAAAGAGAAATAAGGACTTGCTTCCAGCGCATGATGAGGGACGTAATGGCTGCGGTCTTCTATCTGGATAAGGGCGTTGCGTCCTTAGATTTCGAAGGTTGGATTCCGAGCTATTACAAAAGCTATAGGAAAGGAGAAGTAAAGGAACTCCTAGTCTGTGGCCTTTACCATTGTATATTTATCAAGTCGCTATATTTTTCTTATCCCCCGAACTCGAAACATTATCTGCTGGGTCTTTTCTACTATCTTGTATATGGAGCGAGGCTATTTTAATCCATCGGTCGAAGTAGGATCCGGACTCCTTCCTTGAGGAAGAAGGGGGAGTGGTCGGAGGTCTAAAATCAGATTGGGCACGGGCTGAGGCATCTGAGCCCCAAGCAGTCTACCGGATTGACACTAACACGCGTGATAGAAGAAGTAGTCTTGTATTGATAGATCACGATAAAATGTGTGGTGGTAGTTACAGTTCTATATTTACTTCCTCGGAGGGCTGTGTATTGGGGGCCATCTAACCCGAAGTACGGCTTGCAGCCGCCTGAGGAGGTGGGATGAGGAGGATTGGCCCCCGCTTTTTTTAAAACAACCGAGAAAAAAATCGCGACCACTTCGGGATCTATCCTAGTGGGGGAAGAAGAGCATATTGCACGGCAATCCAGCAGTGGAAGCAGAAATGGGAAGCAGACCCGAGTGGGCCGAGTCTAAATGCGATGGCCGGAGCGGTCTCCTCCCTGCCCTCCTAAAGTAGCGACTTTATTCGGAGCCTAGCCAGCGACGCACCCAGAATATACTTGCGAGCCGGGGCAAGAAAATCATCTACAGCGACGACGTGCTGTTGCGACCGGCAGAACCTCTTCTATCATATGTACTAGTATAACAGCTATCATTGCGAAGAGGAAAGAGCTGAATAGCTGAAAAATGACCTAAACTCAACTAGCGAACCCGTATTGATTAAAATAACAGAGGCTACTAATGAAACTAATAGAAAGAGACATGGTATGAAATATGGAAGAGCTAGCCTCCGCCTTCCTGCGATGGTGTGAGAATAGTGAGAATCTCAACTCCTCATAACTAATGCCCTCCTCAGAAGGGCTCATCTTCACTAGCCATGTTATCTTGCCCCTGTTCCGTGTCCATCATTCTTCTTTTCGGTGGCATACCTTGCCAGATCCTGCTCCAGACCATCCTGGACATAGGTTTCATTGAACCAAGAGATCATCTGCTTCATGAAATGCAAAATATACTCTCCAAGCTTTTGCTTGTGGACATAAACAAGGTGAGTCTCCGGCAAAGTTGGGTCGCGCATAGCAGGTGCGTCGAGATCCAATCCATTGGTCCTAAAATCCCATCTGCCAACAATAAATGCCCCCATTTCATCGGAAATAATCTCGTCCTGTTCCACATCTCCCCAACAATGTTCTGGGCAATGAATTACAATGACGGACCTCTGATACCCAATAGGTTGATACAGAGGCGGGATGAAGAAGTCTGCGCGTTGATTTTTCATCCTCATGTGGATCTCCTTTTTGTTGTGCTCAATACATCGCTTCACGCGGTCCTCAGGCGCAGTATCATCTGACATGGGAAGGCCGTAGACGTCGAGCCTATCTCGGTAATCGTCGCCTCCGTCTAGGCCACGGGGGTAGTTTGTCATTTCGTGTAGCTTCTTGGCCAGTTTTTGTAGATGCTCTTTGTCGGCTGCGTTCTGCGTCGTGTCGTAGATTTGGATGCCATACTGGGGACGACCAGGCGCTTCGTAATCGGACACGCCTTCTAAAAGGTTATCATTTTCATAAGTTTGATCGAGCTCCTCACCCTCCCAGGCCGAGACGCAGGGGCTTCCGTCGTGAGAAGGCGCATCCTCGACAACGGTGAATGTTCTAATCGCGACCATTGAATTTGCGAGGGAGAAGGTGTTCGCCCAGTGCCGTGTCCTTAGCGTGTCCAAGTCCTGCGTCGGGAATCGCCTATGATCGTGCTTTCCGAGTGCTCTAGTATTTGAAGATAGATAGTAGATTGAGGCTCTCTCTAGAGGAAATCGAATGACAAGTCTCCTCCGAGGATGCATCTGTGCTTGAAGAATAAAGCATCGATGGGTGGTAAGTACCCACGTTTGGAAGCTGCTCTCAGTGATGAGCAAGAGAGCACTCTTTGTTCATCCATCAGAGAGTGGCCCCGCCCCGCCAGCCAATAATAGATCAACAGGCTGTTATTAAATGCTGTGTTGTGGGGGCGGGGGTGGCTTGTTATTTTGGCAGGTTCGGGTCCGCGACATGCTGGTCTATAAATAATAGCAAGAAAAAGAAAGAAAAAAACTAGAAAAAGAAAGAAAAAACCTAGAAAAAGAAAGAAAAAAAACTAGAAAAAGAAAGAAAAAACCTAGAAAAAGAAAGAAAAAAACTAGAAAAAGAAAAGACTATTAAAAATTAATTCTATTTGTAATGGATCCTCAAATAACTAGATACGGCACTTGATCGGCTGCGTGTGCTGCGGCCGCCGCCATTGATGTCATTTCCATGATCTTAAACAATGGACGAGGGGCAGCCATCGAGTCTTATGGACCTCCCAGCCGCATAACGTTATTCCCCCCCTAGGCAATGGCCTACCTGAGATACAATTGCACTCCGGGCCAGACAGTCAAGTCAGGGACATGCAGTTGAGGCAGGCTAGGCGGGAATTAGATGGAGCTACTAATGCAACATATTGTGACGACAATAGAACACGATCACAAATAGGACAGTAGAAGATCTTGCAGAAGATAAGCTTAGTGAGATTTTTGAAGCAGACTATATGAGATAGGTTTCTTAATATTGGCAAACCGATCAGCTACCGCCCCTGCAAATCCCGGCAGCAATCTGGATTGTTCGAACGATCTCTAAACCGCCAGACGTTGGAAGCCACCATGAGCTGCCACCTCCTTCTGCAGCTGCGCCATCTTCTTCTGGTCACCGGTCGGGTCCTTCGATTCTGGCTCGAGAACCCAATCCAGGAAGCCGTTGGTGTAGTTTGGTTCGAAGTTTTGGTCCAAGACACCGAGCCGCTTACCATACTTGGTAACCTTGTCCCAGTCTCGCTTGACGTTCTTGAGGTCCTTAGAAAAGTACGCATAGCTGCGCTCAAAAATCTTGCGATTGAGCTCCGTACCCATGACAGGCTTAAAATCGACGTACTCGGCCCAGGCTTTTTCGGGCTCTTGGATAACAAAGTCGGTCGCCTTCTTCACTGCACGGAGGAAGGCGCGAACCTTGTCTGGGTTCTCGCGAATGAAGCGCTCATTACCAATGTACAGGATTGTACAGAAACAGCAGCAGCCGAGCTCAGCGAGCTCGTCGATGCGAAGCATTTGAACGTCAGTCTTAGGACGGCCTTGGGACGCGAGCCACTCCTCGAGTTCCACCATCTGCACGTTCTCGAGGCCGATACCGGCGTCAATGTCACCTTTAATAATGGCCTTAGCGACGTTCATTCCACAACGGACAGCAGTGTAGTCCGAGGGCGACATGCCGTAGTGCGCGGTAAGCTCGTCGATCTGGATCTTGCCAAACTCTCCGACATAGCCAATGCGCTTTCCCTTCAGGCTGTGGAAGTCGGTCGTGATACCAGAGTCCTTCAGGTAAATGACGCCAGTAAAGGGCTCGTCGAGCAGGCTGGCAATCGAAAGAACAGGGAAATTGCGAGCTTTAGCCTGGTGGGGACATAGAAATAGCGTTAGTCAACATACGCAAGAGTAGTCGTAGTGGGCAGGCGCCTGCGTACCGCGAGAGTGTGAATCATGGCTTTGAATCCAAGGTCTACCTTCTCGGTTCCGATGATCTCGGTCACGTCCTAGACGTCGTTAGTGATTCTCGCCCTTTTTTTTTTCGGTTAGGCCCCGGGTCAACTAGATACATACGCTGGGATCATTCGGTTCAAGGAGCGCGACCTTGATTCCTTCGTCCTTGAAGAACCCCTTCGCTTGGGCAAGATAGAGTGGTGCATGGTACGGCGTAGCGTGCCTGGTTAGTGTCAGCTGGCAATTTTCTACTGTCTCCCTGGCCTGTTAGTGTTTTACCAGTTCGTCAAGAAGGTGATCTTGTCAGTCGACATATTGACGGATCAAGTGCGAAATGCTAGTGGGGGTTAGTTACACCACACCACGGAAGGGGAGGAGTGAGTTTTTAAAGAAGCATGTCCTTCCGCTGGAATTATCCAGATCAAGTTCACCGGTATTTCTCAGATCAATTCCCCCCAGCACCCTCTGCAGGCATGATGACAATCATACAAGTTCAATCATGTATCTGTGGGAGATGCACTGGGGAAGAATCGAACACCCGGATGCTATCTTTGTGTATAGTTACCTTGATCCGCGAGTTCCATTGTGAAGACATCCTGTCCGACAGGAACGTCGTACCAACGAATTTCTTTTTTCAATGGGCGAGTGGGAGGGAGAAGCAAGCAACAGAAGCTTTGGCAATAAATATGGGTGGTGGGAATTGCTCGACTAGGGAATGGGTTATGGAGACTATACCAAGGTATTTATATTTGATTTTCCCCCCCCAGCATCAATGACCTGATATTCCCTCACATCCGCTGTGAGGTGAGGGGTAATCCAACACTTGTTGAGAAGGTTTTTTTACTTGCCAATCAGAATGAGTGTTGTCGCGTCCAACGCGCAAATGGACCGCCTCTTTCCGATCGTGCTCCATCATTGATCGCCGTCGATTGGCTTCAGCAAAAACCTTAACCCCCACCTGGGCCACCACATCCCACGGTCGAGCCGTCATTGCCGACAGTAGTCGTGCCACTAATGATCGACATGTTTACTCACCAAGTCTGTAGGGCTACCGCATTATATGTGTTGTCTACGAACGCTAGTAGAATCACCGTTATCCTCGGTCTACACTTGATTGAGCACACGTCATGGAGGACATTTGATGCTTGTCCTGCGTGGGCAAGCCTCTATGGAAAGGGTTAGGACGCTAACTGGTGCTCGAATTGAGTACAATCTCTCCTAAGCCATAGCACGTCTTGTCACTGGGAATTCAAATTATCAACGATGCCAACGATGCCCAACGGGTGCATAAGACAGAGAGCATTGTTGAATGAAGCAGAACCTGAGAGGATTGGTTAGCGAAGTAGAGCGTAGCCCCCATTCTACCCGCATGATGTTGTACTGCTGAAGGGTTTTTTTTTTCTTTTTTGGAGCCTGGAACGCATATACAACTCCTAACATCACAATTACCACTGTGGTTGAATCAAGTGGTGATTGTGAGTTGGTCATCCCGGCCAGATTCACAGCACCAGTCTAGGCCGACGCAGGAGTGATTCGAAACGCATCAATTCTATCAAGGTCGTACCGAAAATGGAACCGAGCAAGAGTTCTGTCAGCGAGCCAGGCCCTAATAGGTGTCAACAAGCTCCACTGGGGCAAGGTTTAGGCGGATGTCAGTACACAGTTGCGACTGGTTGTAAAAATGGCCGTTTTGATTATTACGTACAACTCGAGAAAGACAAACCCACGATAGACGGCCACCTGCTCATGCTTTCGTTTTGATAGAACGAGCGGGATGGCCGCATAAAGTAAAGTTTAGTTCTAAACATCTTCTCCCCCTCCTGCCAACAATTGCCCTCGCGATTTGTTCAGAGTTGTTAACAGTCTAGCCTGGCATTGGTGTAATGAGAATCAGATCTCGTTCATTGGTGCATTGGTGAGGACTTGAACAATTCCACGTATCACCGTGGACGGACTCCATGTCAGTATATGATTCTATGACAGTACCCCTCGTCGAGCTCTCATTTGATTGCACGGGAGAGGGTAGAGGATTATCTAGTTGGCGAGAAGTCTCCTGCGTGTCCGTTGGTTCTTCAAAGATGGTCCATTGATCAATGCCCTGATCGGCTAATAGCCTAAAACCCTTTTGAAAATCCTTGACAGCGATCCGAACCCGAATGTGCAACCCTTGACTCGAACTGTATAGATGAAGAAGAAAACAAGCCTACCATTGGCTCCAGAGTAAGCGGTGGTATTCAAAAAGAAATATAAATCAGAAAGGCGAGGGGTTGGTCGCTTCGAAAAAAAAAGGAGATATCAAACGAAAAAGGAGAAAAAAAGAGGAGGAAGAAAGGGAAAGGGAAAAAACTAGGACAGAGGGGTGAAGAGAATTACAACTTACGCCCAATTCGAAAGACAAAACAGTAGGAAAATCGCAAAATCACGCCATTTCTCTGCCGGAGATATACTCAACGTATCTAGATACTCCGAACCGCTGGCATACGGGCAATAGCTACACATTGCCGTCGCGTCTGGATTGATCAGGTAACCTCGACCGGCCTGCCTCACAAAAGTGCCAGCAAATTCGAGGCATGTCTGCCCCGAAGGAGGTTTAAAATAGGCCGCTTCGTTCTCCGCACAGCGTACTTCCAGGTCTGCCAAGGTTGCCGCCAGGACACCATTGATCCAGTATGTGCTAGGGTTGAGCCAGTAAAGCTGTATGGAGAGGTGGTAAACTATTAGTACGATGTCCACAAGCATTGTGGGAAAGTAGTTCTGGTCCAGAAACAAATACCCGAATGGAGTGAGGATGATGTTGAAGCTTACCCAGTATTTCCATAATACATTGAGCTGATTATACGGCACAACCACGCCGTTGAACAGTGAAAGTACCGTAAGAAAAAAGGGCAAGACGTTGCTAATGACGGTAAAGCTTGGGGCCCAAGCACAGATCCACTGACCCCAGCTAGACTGGAAGAGGAAGAATAACAGAGTCATGAGGAAGACATAGCCAGCAGTGGAGGCATCATATGGAAGGCCCGTAGGGAGATACCACAGGAGCCAGTATAGAGTGCCAGCCAGGAGCGATCCTGGGATCTCGGATACGACTTCTGCTGCACAGAAAGCAACCCATCCGTACGTGCGTGAAGGTTTCTCTCGCGCCTCCCAGAGGGCGCGGTTGAAGAAAAACTTGGGCAGCACGGCGTTGAGGACGGCGGCGGGAATTAGAAGAATAAGGAACGAGGTGAACAAGCGGTTCTGCATGTCTGCGACCGTATTGCCTAGCTGCCAGAATGTGAAGCCGTTGAAAATTCCGGTGAAAAAAGCGGTAAATAGCCTGCCGTAGATGTACGATGGCTCGCGCCACTGATGGACGAACATACGTTTGGTGAGGCATACAATTTGTATCAACGTAGGTGTGGCGAACTCGCTCTCGTCCGAGGATACTATGGATGCTGTTGTAGCTGGCTGCTCGGCAACGTTTGCTGCCTTGATTTCCCTAATCTCATCGGTTAGTTGTCTATTCTCTTTGGATTCACGCCACTCCCTAATCCAGTCAACCGGTTTTCCATCCACCTTCTCGCCACCCTTCGCTACCGTCTCGAGGAGGAACTCCGCGAAGTTCTTCCCTTCTGGACACTTCGTGCCCCGATCGTAGAAATACCTGGTGACGGCAATGCCACCCTCACCAACGGGACCGAAGTAGAACACGGTGCCATTTGGATCTAGAGCTAGGATCATATCAAACTGCTGGATCAACTCCATGGAGGGCTGGTGAATCGTACAGACAATGGCGTGTCCAGAGTTGCACAGTTGCCGTAAAAACCTTACAATGGAGAAGGCTGATTGGGAATCTAAACCACTCGTTGGCTCATCTAGAAAAAGGAGGGAGGGACTCGCAGCCAACTCGACGCCTATTGTGACTCGCTTCTTCTGATCGACGCTCAGGGAGCGGATTATCGCATCTTGTATGTCCTGGAGGCCAAGGAGGTTCAGGATCTTGTCCACGTATTCTTGCTTTCTTCGGGTGTGAATGGTGCTGCTCTGACGCAAAAGTGCCGAGAATTCCAAGGCCTCTCGAATGGTTGCTGTCTCATCATGCAAGTCCATCTGCTCAACGTATCCAGTGGTGCGCTGGAAGTTTCCCCCCAAAGGTCTGCCATCAAGGAGCATCTCGCCACTAACAGTGCCGCTCGTCTTGCGTTGGGACAGGACATTGAGAAGCGTTGTCTTACCAGCGCCACTCGCACCCATGAGGGCAATCATAACGCCGGGCTTAGCATAGCCGCTGACTTGATTGAGGAGGGCCTTGGAACCCTGAGCCTCCGAGACACTGTAGCTGATGTTCTCCCATGTGAAGATCTTGGTGCTTCTTCCTGCTCTTACAAAAGTTTCACCATGTCCCTCTTGGTCTCGGTCCAACCGTGATTCGAACATTGTTCCCCTTGACATTTCATCGCCAATCGAACCATGCTGCTTTTCTTCGTCGGACTTCCCTTCAAAATTGAGGATGTGCTGATTGACTCGCTTGCCAGGCTTGAAGACGAGACCTCCAGCGGCTGGTCCAACGAAAGAAAGCAATTCGGCAGCAACGATAGTGATGATGAGATAGAGGATGGAAAATGCAATGACGATTCCAAAATTTCTCCAGAGATTTGCGCGGCTGTAATCGTATTTCGAGCCAAGGTAATCATCCCCCGATAAATCAGCAAGGCCGGGCTGCCCTCCTGCGATGGCGCAGCCCTGGTTTGCTAATTGGACATCATTTCCTTGGGGCACTAGCTGAGAAGATGCGCATTCTATTCTTCGCCCATGGAATTCGTTACTGAGAACAGCCTCAAAGGCGTAGCTGAGCTAGATTTTAACAAGGATCCGTTAGCCATGGCCCTATAGATCCAACAAACTTTAAGAAGAACGAAATGTAGGGACAGAAGAGAGGTAGGTGTCGGCGATTACCGGATTAATGTAGACTATCCAACCGAACCAAATTTTCTGGTCCACTAGAATGGGCTTTGAAATTATATATCCGGCGTATATGAGAAGAATGTTGAGAAGTGTTCCGCAATATCGGACGGCATCATCGATGGTCGGCGACAATGCCGCCATCATGTGATATAGAGAGGTAAAACAAATGGTTGTCGTGTAGCTGAAGAGTAGATAGATGAAGAATTTGCTCGGCTGGAGGTCAAGCCCCGTCATAAAGTAGGCAATTAGACCGAGGATAAGGACCTGAGGAACGAGCAAGGGAAAGTCGACCAACACTCGGGCAAGTGTGACCGCGCTTGGCCTGTAGAATCCATACTGCTTATGCCGGGCGATAACGTCGCGTCCTGAGACTGCTTTAATCAGTTCTGAAAGCTGGAGCCAGCCGAGGAAAACAATGGCAAAAAAAGCAACGCCGCTGCGTGGGAAGACACCGGCGGTGGATGATGGGGTCTTGTAGAGCATAGAACTAAAGATGAGTCCGTTGGTGATGACAGTAAAGTACTTTGTGTACAGCTCATTTTTATCCCCCCAGACAAGCCATAATTCACGTCGAGCACAGGCGAGCACCTCTTTGTAGAAGCCTGCAGTATTGGCTGACAGAAATCCTTGTGGTAAGACTGGTGATGTGTCGGATAGGTTGTCTATTCCTTCTCTGGCGACTGATTCTTGTTGAAATCTCTCCACATCAGCCAGGACGTTCTTGTATGCAGGGCTAAGGCGGAAGATTCGTTCGAGCTCCTCGGAAGACTTTGGGCACACATCCTCGTATCCTTGGCGGAGCCTGCGACAAGCGGGGTCGCAGATCGATGTCAGGAAGTCGGCCGTGGTCTGCGTCGGTGAGGCGTAGTATCCGATATCCTCGAAATATTGTTTTGCCTCGTTGGCCGGACCTTGGTACAGCATACGACCCTCGTTGATTACGAGGACCTTATCCATGAGTTCGTAGATACTCTCTCCTGTCTGATACAACGTTGTGATGGTGGTTCGCCCCGATATGTCGGTCATCTTGCGTAATGACCTTGCATAGTCGAGTGCTGTAGATGCGTCGAGACCCCTTGTCGAGTTGTCCCAGCAAGTTACCGCGCTTTTTGTTGCCAGTGTCTCTGCGATGCTGACCCGCTTTCGCTCGCCCCCAGAGATGCCACGGATATGTGCATTTCCCACGGGCATGTTTCTGGTGCTTTGTATGGCGCATAGGTTCAGAAGCGAGGTAATTATCCTCTTCAGATATCTTCCGTCTAGGTGCTTTCCCATCTTGGTGAGAAAGGGGAACCTAAGAGTTTGGCCAACCGTTAGAATGGGCATGTGCTGATCTTCTTCGCCGTTATAGACCACGTCCCCACGACGATCATTCATCTGAGGAGTCATGAAAGACCTGCCGCCGTATGACACCTCGCCTTCAACAGAGGCATATGAGTCCCTATTGTTGGCAAGAACCTTTAGGAGTGTGCTGCAGCCGCTGCCCGGTCGTCCTAACACGAGCATCATCTCCCCAGGCCGTACAACGCCAGTACAGTCCTGTATAAGCGTTCTCAACTCGGGTTGGCGGCCGAAGCGGAAGACGGGGATTCTTTCACAAATGAAACGGTAGAAGTCTGGGCCGAAACTACCGAGGATGGCATATGGCAATGTCTGGACGATGTTGGCGCCGGCACTGACGCCCCTTACAGTCAGACCTTTGAAGACCACTCCAGTCTCCCGATTGGGTTTTCCAAGGGAGCCGTCACGCATAAGGCGTTCAAAGTCCGAGGCGTCTTCATCTTCAATAATTGGCTCGTAGATTGTCACGTCGCTGTCACCCTGGCCTCCTACCGACTCGGCTTGGCGATTCTTTTTATTGTTTTCTTCAGGCGGGTCAAGCATCTTGATCACTGGATGGGGCTTCGGGCGCCGGACGGGAAGGTGTCGTAAGGGTTCAGGCCTCTGCGATATCGGACGCGAGTTCGTGTTGGAAGTCGAGACAGTGGAAAGCTCTCTCCGCGACTCCCTGCCGTCTTGTATGATGTGAGGGTGCTGGTTGACTCGGTCCACTGCACTCATACTGGTACATGTAGACTTTCCTTCTTGTTGAGGCTGGGATGAGGGTCGTGACTTCGTATTTGAGGACGGCTGACGGACAATGTGCGGTGTGCTTGCTTCTGCTCAAAAAGCTGAAACTATAGCCACGTTCATAAATCTGTCATGGCTGCTTAAGTCCGATCTCTCCACCGATATGATCTGGAGCCTAGAATATGTGGAGCTCCTCCGATCAATGGAAAACCGGCATGAAAAGAAGCAAGTCTAGGGATACCCATGACATAGCTGTAGCACAAGATACCGGATTAATGCTCGAAAATAGAAAACAAAAGCAAGAATAATATTGATGTGTGTCTCGGATGAATTGCTAAACTGACAAACCGATCGCCTCTGCAAGCTATCTTTAGTGGCCAGGCTGTCATCCGGGCCGATGCAGGGCTAGACAAGACGAGCTTGCATTCCATGATGGTGGAGGGTGGTACAGCCAGCTGCTTTGCTGACAAGTGACCATAAATGACATTTTGAAGCTGCCACGTACAGGAGATCTTCGGGTCAGCTCCGGACCCACAAAGACACAGCCGGACAAATGTTCCCGCTCGCTATCTCCGACCCCTCGCATCTCTAAGCTTATTCCACCGAGCCACCAGCCGCAGACTGTGGTCTCCAGTATTCTGTAGAATTGGCGAGTGATCTGCAGGCCGCGCGGTAGGGCGAGCGCACTGGTTGCTGAGCACCAAAGCGGGAGCTAGATACCGTCGAATCCTATAGGCCAATGTACGTATGTGATGCTACTTCGCCCTCCGCAACAAGGGAAATTATCTCATCGCCAGCCACACTGATTGGTGGAACGGCCCCGTAACCTGCCGTATTGTTACCTGGAAGAGACTTGAATGTTCTGGCTTTGTAGATGCAAAGATGTCTTCAAGTTATCGAGAGAGCGGAGGACGGAACAATAAACCGACCGACGAGCATGTAATAACTGCGGATGGATATATTAACCGTTTACAAACGGGCGTCTTAGAATTGGCGTACATATTACGATGGAGGTGGCATGAACCTGCACCTCGACGAGCACACGAATACGGCGGTTCTCGGATCGAAGTAGCTATAAATATACTCGGCTGATTTTAAGAAGCTCCACATGCTGGATGCAGGAGGATGCAATTGCAAGCCTACCCATGAGAAGACCCCACCTTCTCCAGCATTCTTGCAACTGACTCCTCACCATCTGCGATTGGCTTTCTATGGAATCGTCATAATGCACGGCTTACACTAACTCGGCGAAAGGACAAAAAAAAAATGGAGCTCGAGGTAGCTGAAGAGGCAAGGCACCCCAATAGCGGAATTATCTATTACTGCATCCAGACGTTCCGCCCTCCATGGCTATTTTCCTTCTCACGGGTTCATTTCTTTAGACTAAATGGCCCTCCCCTGTCCTGTATCATCCCCATCCTTTTGACTCCAGCATTCTATATTTCCCCTTTTCCTTCTTCCCCCTTCCCCTGATGCCTAGCAATTCCTAACCGTTGGCGCTGCATATAGAAGGCGAGTCGCGAATATGTATACGGCTGTGAAGCGGGCAGCCTGTGACAGATGTCACCGGCTGAAGATGCGTTGTATTGTCAAGACTGGCAGCGGACAGCAGGGCCAAGACTTGTGTAGTCGGTGTCTTGTTGCCGGAACACCTTGCCACTTCAGTGTCCCTCGTAAACCGGGGCGCCCAGCCACAAAATCCTGCAGCACATCCAACCCCCTTCTATCAAGACAGGACCCGTCGAGTCCAGAAACAACAGTACCAACCGACAGTGTCACCCATACGGTCGAAGAGCCTAGTCGTGTGGGAGAGGGATCTTTTGCAGCAGATGAGTCATTTGCAATGAGGATCGAGAATTTCACAGCTGGGATTGGCCTTGATGAAACATCATGGCCCATGTTAACCTTGCCCGACGAGTTTCTTCACAAGTATGGCACCCAATCATCGCCTGAAGCAGGCTGCCACCTCGACGGTTGGGCCGCAGAGTATCATCACTATGGACAGTTCGCACCTGGACCATCGGGAACTCTCCCGGAAACCCCACTGTCTCTGCCAGGAAACATTCTAGAAAGTGTCCAACACGCCGATGACCCTGGGGTACCATCCCTGACTTCGCAGTCACAGCCTTTCATGTCCGTACATTCGCCACAGCCAAACACATCCATGGCGTCTAAAGGTGCCCGACATTACTGGCAACGGCTATCTGACTTTAACACGCAACTTTCTCGCGCCGCCGTAGACATGAGTTCCGCGGGCAGCCCAACCCAAATCGAGCAAGCTGCTGCCCCAGTTCTCAAGAATTCGGCCATCTTCCTGGATCTCATTAAATGCCTTCCAGGGCTCTACAGTTTGCCAGGTACGGAGTCCACCCAAGAAGCTGCTCTCGAGGCACATTTCTCAAATCGGTCTGCCAAACAAACTGCGACACGTATGGAGGAAGATGAGGGCGGCAATAGCAATGAGGACGACGAGATTACCTCTGGAAGCACCCAGACGAGTTACTTTGAGCCAGACATGGCAACCATCCTGCAGCTGGTCGTTTTCTCCATGCGGCTAACGGAGCTGCATCACGACCTATATTTGGCCATCTATAGATATTTACAGCAGCAGCAGCACTCGCCGCATTCCAACACCGTGACAACCTCTGCCAGCCCAAGACGCACGACAGAGCCATCATTACGGCTGCCGGTCTCACTGTCCATTGCTGGATTTTCTGTTACGCCAAATCCGCGGTTTCAGCTACATCTTCTCCTACAATCAGCTGTACACTATTTGGGAAGCAGTAAGCCCACTCTACCTTACCTCTAGCGTTTAGCATACACCCACATCCTCTTTAAGTCTATACACAATCTCGATTACACACCATCGGAACAAATTGCACCGCTTAGAGACCGTTGCCCTGGCTTCCCCCGCCGCTCAAATCTGTTCTCTTATGGGAGGTTAGCTAACACAGCTATGTTGTAGTCCATGAGGCGTTAGGCGGTCTCAAGGCACTCCGTGTCGATATGCCCGAGTCCATGCACCTACCTCCCTATACGTCAGGCGGTATGGTACTACTCCTGCGTATGCTGATGATGCAGGATTGGCAGGGGCGTATCAGCTCTATCCGGGAGATTTTGCGGAAGCTGAATGACGACTTTGGTATGGCCACACGGATATAGAAGACTAAATAGACACCTAGAAGGGTAGATTGTTGAGATGTCCAAAGGTATAATGAATATAGACATTTTCCGATGTAAATTTTCTCTTCTTTTTAGATTACGAACATAGAGCAACTTTAATTGACTGTAGCCTGACTGTTCTAACTCTGTTTTTCGTCTTTTTCGTTTCCTTCTTTTTTTTTTCCTTTCCCTTATTTTTATTTTTATTTTTATTTTTATTTTTTTAGTTTTTAATTTTTAATTTTTTAATTTTGTTTTTCTTTTTTTAACGAGATTAAGTTTTTCTCTCGCTTGCGTCCCCCAACATTCAGGTGATGAAAACGCATCGCAAGAGTCTCTGTCAAGAAAAAGAGAAGTCTAATTTATCTCCATATACTTCGTACTTGAAGAATTCCATCCTCTGTCTTGAGCTGATGACAAATTGAATAGCTGAGACGCCATGTGAGTCCGACCCTAGTCTCAAAAAGTCTTGGGGCGAAAGCCGTTGATGCATGACAGGATGACAAGGGCCAGGGTGTTGTGGATGGCACACCAGGCCGAAAGCGAAACAATATTAACTCATATTATCATACTAATACTAATCAGGAAATCCGCCAAGCCCATGAAAGAAGTTTAAATCGACGACGTATTAAGGAGAAAAGGGAAAAGACAAATCCCATCATACCACACACCCTGGCGGTTATATCTCCCTCCCTCGGACAACATCGATCAAGAACCTATATCCCGGTGCCACCCGCTCCTCCCACTCGGCTGTGCCGGGTTGTACCGATAAGTCAAACAAATGTACCGCACCGGGCAAGGCAAGGAATCCCTTCCGGATCCCGCGGGTTTCCAATTCCACTGCAAAGCGCTCAGCCCCAGCAAATGGAGCCACTTCGTCCGCCGTACCGTGTATAATATACGTCGGGCAGCTGTACTCCCCGGATCGGACACGTTCAAGGGGACTGATAGATGCGATGCGTTCTGATGACGGCCGTGAGAGCCATTTATGAAGGAAGTCATCATCGATTTCTTCGTCAGATCGCGGGGGTAAACCGTTAAGGAGAAGAGGGAGCCCGATAGCCTCTTTGAAGAGGGATAGAACTAACTCGGAGCGCGGATCACCGGGTCGGACCCAGCCGAGGTCTGTAGTGTCACCTTTGGCAGAGTTATCATAATGGGTGATCTAGTAAGTCTTGGGCTCAGTAATTGTGTATTTTTCTAGCTAATGGAGAGAAAGGTGTTTCGGTCTTATTTGCCACGGGCCGGAAGAGCAGCAATTTTGGACTCGGGCGGGGGGGAGTTGGGACGCTTACCGGCTTAATTGGAAGGGAGGAAATAATTCGTCTAAGGCTCATTGTCCTTCCTGGAAGTGCTGACAGCCGAACTGAATCAATCTCTAAAATGAGTGCCTCACACTTAGCAAGAAATGATCTATAGAGTCTAAGGAGCACATACTCGTACCTTCCCCAACGAAATCGTAAGGAGCATAAAAGCTGAGAACAGCCGTAGGCGGCGGCAGACCAACCTCCTCTGCTGTCCAGCCCAGTGATAGAGCAAGATGGCCGCCAGTGGACCAACCTACGACCACTATTTTGCCTGCGTCTGCAACGAAACCATGTCGGGACGCTATTGATGGAAGTGTGGTTCGAGCCCACCGGTAAGCGTCAAGTACGTCAGTCATTGGACCGTCTATGAGATTCACTTCCGGACAGAGTCGGTAATCGAGGCTAACAGGGAGAAACCCGTTTGCCAGGAGGTGATGCGTTTGTTTCGGGCGAATTGCCCTCCGGGAGAGCGTCATGTGGCCTCCGCCATGGATCATGAGGGCTGCGAAGAATAAAAAAAGAACAAAAGGCAATGAAAATGTCAGGGGAGTGCTTAGAGAGTATATTCGAGAGTGGGAGGGTTTTCTAAAGCGTACCGATGGGCATTGGTGCTCGCGATAATGTCGTTGGAAAATAAACGTCAGCGTGGACCTGGACGCCGCTCTCCTCTTTATAGACCGTGGCCTCCAAACGCCACGGGACATCATCTTTTCCGTGGCTGCTGGAAGTTGCTACTCTGGGAGATGGCAGGGGCACATCCCATTGTTTGTTGCAGGCTACAAGAAGCTGCTGGCTGACGGATTCTTGGGTCGGTCCACTTGAGAAGCCAGCTGAGGTGAACCCCGCTGCTGCGAAGGTAGACATCCATTTCTCGGGACGCTGAAGGGGATACGCGGTACCGCCCTCGGAAAGCCACCAGCCGTCTAGAAGACCAAAGGCGATGTCGTACCAGTCGATGAGCTGCGTTACCTCGGACAGGACGACAATGCCTCCGGGGATGAGGGTCTGACGGAGCCGACGACACGATGCTGTGCGGTCCGAGGTCGCGTGAACACAATTAGTGCCGATGACGATATCAAACTTTCCGAGAAGCTTCTCAGGGACCTCCTTCTCGAGGTTAAATGTTGTGTATTCGATCCACGTATGCTGTTTTAGCACGTTCTTTGCCTTGGCTACGAGGCTTGGCGAGATGTCAGTGAATGTGTAGCGTACCGAAACTCCAGCTGCACCAAGGGCCGCCGCTAGCCGTTTCGTCGTCCCTCCGGTGCCTGCTCCGACTTCGAGGATCTGGACCGGGCGGGTAGTCTTGACATGGCGTAGAAGGGACGTGAGGAAGACCACGAGCTGGTCCGTCAGTGTCGAAATCATGGGTGACGAGTTGTAATAGTTCTCCATGATTTTCATAGACTTAGCACCACCAAACATGAGTGAAACGACGTCAAGCCTCCCGCTTAGACAATCAGCGAGCTTCGGGCCTGTGAGACCAATCAGTGCCGCTTCGTCCTTGTAGTCCGGGAATCGTGCTTCAAAAGCTTCTTGTAGTTGTGCAGAGGATGCTCTGTCAACTGCACGATTTGCACGCGTAATCACACCTGCCGCATCAATTGTGACAAATCCATGAGTCTGCAGAATCTCCCAGAGCCGTAGGATGACCTTGTCATGTTTTGGTTGTAGGTGAGGCACCTTGGGAACAACATCTCCGAAAGACACAAATGAAAGGTCGACATTGAGGGTTGCAAAGGCCTCGATGATGTATGACACCATAAGTTCATTTTGTGAAGGTGCGACGTCCGACCAGTAACGAAGGAAGCCATTTTTAGAGGCAGAGTGGCCAAATTGTGCGTCTGACTCCCTGAGGATATCGAAGGGGTTCTCTTGAAGGATTGTTTCTTCGCCACGATCCTCACCCGCCCCTGGGACCATAATTTCTCCGGGATGATGATGGGCCTCCCCCTGTCGCAAATCAGAATCGGATGGACATATTTTGAGCTGCTGCATCAATTTTTGTATAGTATCTTTCACGGAGAGATCGTCTACCCTCGCCGAGAGTTGATCCTCGAGTTCCTGCTTCAAAGCCATAAATGCTAGTGAGTCGATTCCCAAGTCTACTAGCTGGGTCTCTGGCTTGACGTCTGCATCCTCTGCACCAGTTAACTCGATAACTATTTGAACGAATTTCTGGTACCGTTCATCGGAGCTGCGTTCTCCGCCTAGGCTGGAGGACGATGGATTCTTGGAAGTCTCGATCCTGGGCGTAAGGAAACTCGATTCTGATGGGGTTATACCGGGAGGAGTCGGTGGCCTTTTCGTGCCAAGATATTGTTGATATAATTCCCGCATAGTGCAATCTCCAATATCCTCGCTGTTAATGTCGATGCTGAACTTAGACGACAGCTCGCCCACGAGCTCCACCGATGCCAAGGAATCCACACCCATCTCGGCCAAAGTTTTGTCATCCGGTAAGTCAGACACAGAAATTCCCGTGTATTCAGCTATCATTTTGTCGAGGGCTAAGCATGACTCCACGTTCTCGTCTTCCGGAGGAGAAGTAATGCTCGTTCCTGGAGTAATAGTGCCTGTGGTTTCCGCAGTCGTGCTTGAGCTTGAGGAGCTATGGGTAGCAGAGGGCGGTGTCGGACGTGGTGGCGCGGAGGCACTATTGTTAGCCATGTCCAGGGTCTTCTCGAGCTTCGAGATAGGAAGTTTTGCGAAGCGGCAGCCACTAAAGACAGCTACTAGGTCACCCGGGGTCGTACACACATACACATCGCCGATGGGTTGCTGATCATGTCCGTAGCCGAATCGAGCATAGACGCGCCAGCGTTCGGATGGGTCGCGCATCTGCAACTTTGGCGACATCATGACACGGTCCTGGCCGACCATAACGACCACTTCATCAGCTGCAACAGAATCGTCGCTATTCATGAGGAGGCCAACGACTTGGATGTATGCATCGATTGCGACCGTGTCGCCAATCTCCCATACTGAAGTCTCTTCGCGGCTTGGCTGTCCATCTGGCAACTTGACTAGGGCAACAGCCTCTTTGTCGCTCAGTGTAATGGATTGAATGGCTTTGAAAAATGGCTCATAGTCAACGACTCGACTAAAGAGACCGTATGCACGTTTTGACATCAACCTTTCGGCGTTATTATCGAGCCTCTCGATCCGGTCCATAGGCCCGGATACAAGGCGTTGGAAGGCGTCGAGGGACGAGTTCAGCGTCACGCCAATTACGCCACTTGCATGTGTCGTCGGCCTTCGACCCATCAGTGTACGGATGGTGAACTTCCACGAATTGCCACTGACTTGCGGCTCCAGTTGCAACACCACCTCGTTATCAATCCCCAGGCCAAGCGGTGCGCTTATGGAGAGATTCTCAAATGTGAGACTGGCGCCTCTGCTAAGCGGATTGTCTCCCGACTCATCTAGGAGAAGTTGCAGCGCCATCGTAACGCATTCCATATACATTGATGCGGGACATAATGGCCTCTGTCGCACAGCATGGCCGCCGACGATTTTCCGGAAGCGTTCGCTTTGAGTATTGATCGAGAACTCAACTATACCGAAAGCGGTGCCTGATACATTGATCTTTTTGGTTACCAATTTTGGCGGCGTGGGAGGCGGCTGGACAATTCCCTCCCCCAATATAGCCGCCGCTTGATTTTCCGACATCATCTTCCGGACTTCCATCACGCGATCGACGTTCGGAAGCCAATGTTGTGTCGGCTCGAATTGGTATGGCGGCAGCCAGATCGGCTTGCATTGGTATCCAGCCTTGGCATGGGGCACCAAGCACCAGTGGCTCGCAGAGAGGCCGATCCTCCAGAGACGGGAGACCACTTTAGCTATGACGTCTGCAGGTTTAATGCCACCCTGGGACTTCATGGCGAGGAAGTCATGGGCTTCGGGCTTCCGTGTGGCTTTGCTAGCCATGGGGGCGACGGGAGTGTCCGCACCAGCCTCAAGCCAGGCGATGCCAGAACTTCCGAGACGAGCTTCAACCCGGCGAATGGCTTCGGAAAAGAAGACGGGGTCCCGAGCATGGTTCGAGGGTTTGTACTCCTTGAAGGTCTCGAGCGGTTGCTGGGCGCTGACTTCAAGCGGTATTTTGGGCTCACGCCACTCCAGGGACTGAGTCAGAGTAACAAGATCGGGGAGAATAGGATCCATTAGAACCGAGTGGAACGCGTGGGTGGTGGCTAAACGCCGAACCCGGATCTTCTGAAAGCTCGGTTCGGCACCTAGCACATCCTCTGCAGCATGGATGGCGAAAGTTGGCCCCGCGACAACCAACGCATTGGGCGCGTTGTAGCACGCGACCTCAAGCTCGGCGGGTGGTTGGCGTTCACGCAAGAGTGAAGCTAATTTCTCATACTCCTGGACTGAACAGGAGCTCAAAGCCAGCATGGCGCCTTTTTCTGGAGCTACCTTGGCGTTGATCAGGCTTGCTCGACCCGCCACGAGTCTCAACGCATCTGTCAAGGAGAGCACGCCCGAGACAGCAAGAGCTGTCAGTTCACCAAGACTATGACCGACGATGGCGCCTGGGTTCAGTCCCGCATCCAGCCAACTCTGTGCAGACGCATACTGCATGGCAAATATGCTACATTGCAGCGTTACCACGTCGTCCAGAGGGTGTTTGTCAAAGATGGCTGGAATTATGGAAGAGTAGCCGAGCGTTTTTAGCTCAGTATCTACAGCGTCGATGTGAAATCGGAAGATGGGAATGTTGTCATAGAAGGACTGGTCTAGTCCCACTTTGTTATCGTACTGTCCACTAAATAAAAACACTATCGGCTTGGGATCTGTTTGAGGAGGTGTAAAAATTGCGGATGAGTTAAGACTGTCCAGCAAAGCGGCTGCGCCGCTGATGCTGCTCGTCTCGATGCTGGCGCAATATTTCAGACGTCGCCTTCTCTGGTTTAGGGTGAAAGCGACCTCGGCGAGATCCAATGCAGCTTGCTCGTGCTTGCGCAAATAGGCCCCCAGAACTCGAGAGTTTGCTAACAGACTCTTTTCAGAAGAGGCGCTAAGTATGAGTGGAACAGTTGGACTGTCATCATCGCACTTGGGCGCCCTCTCTGTGGCCATTGGTCGCAAAGGTGATGGTAGCTCACAGCAAAGCAAAGCACAATTCGACCCGGCAGCGCCGTAGCTGTTGACTAGCGCCGCGCGGAACGGAACATCCCAGGGACGCAGACTTCGGGCGATAGCGAGGCCATCGGGTTCCAAAGGGGGGATCTTGGGGTTGAGTTGTTTGTGGTTGGCCTGAGGGGGTATCTGGCCGTACTTGATCATGGCTAGGACTTTGAGGAGACCTGCAATGCCCGCAGCGGTCTCGCAATGTCCTATGTTGCCCTTGATAGAACCGACATAAAGATTGTCTTTACGGGCCCCGGTATTTGATAAATCCCTTCTAAAAATAGACCGGATGCTCTCAATTTCCAGTGGGTCGCCTGCTTGTGTCCCCGTGCCATGAGATTCGACGTAAGTAACGCTCTCTGGAGAGAGGCGAGCTTGCTCGAGTACGTTGCGGTACAGCGCCTGCTGAGCAACTGAATGTGGCACAGTTATAGAAGCAGATAATCCACCTTGGTTGGTTGCCACACCGGGGATCACTCCAAATATTGGGTCGCCGTCGGACAAGGCGTGCTTGAGTTTCTTGATGACGACGAGACCCGCACCGTCTGAGCGGCAGTAGCCATCGGCAGAAGCATCAAATGGTTTGCACTGTCCCGTCCGACTCAAGAATCCGGCTTTAGAGAGGTCGAAATAATTATTCATGCCCGTAATGATATTTATGCCACCGGACAGAGCCATACGGCACTCTCCCGTCTGAACTGCCTTGCAGGCTCGGTTGATGGCCACGAGAGAGGATGAGCAAGCTGTGTCAATGACTTCGGCTGGGCCTGACCAACCGTAATGATAGCTAAGCCGGCCACAGAGAAAGGCGCGGATCGTGCCCGTGCTCGTATAGGCTGTGGGGGCGTGGGCGTTTGTATTGTCAAGGTACTCAACAAAACTCGCGCCGATGAAGCAGCCAACGTTGTCTCCATCTTCGCGGCGGTGGTTCGCCAAGTATCCAGCCTCATCAAGCGCCTCATATGATAGCTCTAGTAAGATTCGTTGCTGGGGATCCATGTTGATAGCCTCACGTGCATTGATCCCGAAGAAGGCATTATCGAACCGTTGGGCGTCCTCGATTAGATTCCCGTAAAATGCGAGATCCTTGGCAAAGCTTCCACTCTGACTGGCCCGGAAACTTCCGTGGATATCGAACCTGTCGGTTGTCAGCTTTTGATGACGATCTCCGCCGGACGCGAGCAGGTCCCAGAGCTCCTCAAGGTTTCTTGCCCCCGGCAAGCGGCACGAGGCTCCTACGATAGCAAGAGCATTATCAGGAAAGGCAGTTGTGATCGGCCCGGTGCGTTGAATCCTTATCAAACCGTGGACAGCCGCCTTGGTGGGACGGATACCCAGCTTATGAAACGGGGTTAAGGGTACGCAATCTGTCAACCCAAAGTAGATGAACGAGGGATGATTGCATCCCGCTTTCTCCAAATCTTTGGCAACCTCGCCGAGAAGCGTGTACCACTCACAGCGCGAAGCTAGAATGGTAGAGACTAGCTCTTCAGCCAGAGATCCCTTCAGTAGTCGTTGACCGGACCTGTTTGATCGAACCTGGACTTGCAGTTGCGAGGCGTCAGGAAGCTGCAAAGACGAGGTTTCGCGGCACAAACGACGGAGGTCTTCAGCCATTGATTCATTTTCGGGATTGTGGACCTTGCCTCGAACTTCCATCTTCTGAACCTGGAGGCCCTCATGGTCCCGAGCGAAGCAATATAGTTCGTCTAACTTGGCAGCTGGCCCAACGACGCTTACTGACCGCGGCTCGGTGATAGCAGAGACATAGGTTCCAGGAAAGCGGCGGGTCAGGTCGTCCCCTTGCCCTTCGTACTTGAGGCGCATAGCTAGCGTCGTGGATCCAGTGCCGCCCGTGTCGTCCGCGGCCTCGCCGTACGCACCCACGCCGAGCACAATACGAATAGCAGTGGCGGCGTGTTTGACAACTTCTTCCTCGTCCCGAGCACAAGCAATAGCCAAGGCGGACTACTTCAAGTCAGAGAGAACGGAACAAGGAACACACAACGAAAAAGGAGCCTGAAAAACTGGGCGACACTTACTGGCAACCCACCGCAATAACCCTGCAAGCCCCCACCCTTGCTAACGCCGGCAATGAAGGCTTTGTGGGAAAGCCCATGATGGGCAAGATATCTCAGATACTGTGTAATCTGGAGCACGACGAGGAGAGGAAGAGCAATGATGCCCGACCTCGCACGTGAGAGTGGACCTGAGACACCCTCTGCAGCCCAATCGTACAGCATGTCGACGTATTCGAGGCCCTGGCTCAGACCTGAAATGTCCTCTCTCGCTGCCGCAAATAGGGACCAAATTTGATCTGTCTTCAAAGCAGTGATCTCCTTCAGGAGTATCTGTCCGTACCGGTCCTGGCTTAGGAAAGACCGCAGGCCATCGAGGTACTCCTCATCTGGGGCCCTCGCCTGGGGGCAGAAGAAGGCTGCTGAGACCAGCCCCGTCTTGGTGTTGTCCTCTGTGAGTACCATTGCTGCTATACAGAGTTGGTGGAAGAGGCAAGAGAGGGAATGTCAAGGGAAAAAAGGAAAAGACAAGGAGGAAAGTAAGTAAATCCGTTAAGGGACTGAGAAAAACGTGTCTCTTGGTTCTAGAGAGTTGGGATCTTTGCTTGGTGAAAGCATGCATGCGGGATGTAATCTCGCATCTCAGAGCGAAGACAGAGTAAAGCTGCTTCTGCACGAGATTATAATGTCTCTACCATAATTGCCTTTTTGCGTGGCTCATGCATATGCTTCTTAGATGTACATCCGAGGTTCCTATACGGTCCACACCTCGAAGCACGTAACAACATGAACGAGATGGTGGGATGGTAACGCCCGAGTCTGTAGGGTGTTCAGGCCCAAGTAATGGATGACGCGTGAGATCGGAAAATTCTACCCGCGTGGCGTGGCAGGGTTCCTCTTCCCAGGGCGCGGGCCTCCGACATATTACTCCGGCCGGGTCAATACTTGCTTTTGTTAATTCTTGGTAATGTAGATCTAGGCCCGCAGTTTGCTAATGCGGGTCGGGGGAGCTGGAAAGATAACACGCCGGCTTATAATTTGTACCGGTGTAGTTAAAATCGAAACCCGCCGGAGACCTATGGGCACAAACGGGCGTTGAGGTATTCAACAACACAACACAAGCATTAGGAGTGTTTATAGAACCCCACCGTAGTCTAATCCTACAGAGGGGGCTAGAGATGCCTGGCCTACAACAATCATCCCTCCCTTTCCATGGGCCTCCGGATGCCTCTTCTTTTTCTTTTCCTTTCCACTGTATCTAGGGAGAGCCTTTGCAGCATTAGTCCTAGACCTAGGCCTTGGGCACAGATCAGACACAAATATTGAACCATGATGAATAGTGTTCAAGAATTCTTGCTCGGCCCCTGGCAGCTCGTGGGTTTGTGTGTGGGAGCATACATGATCGTGAGCCTCCCACCTAATGCCACACCTTCTCCCGCTCTCTCATTCTGATCTAGTTCTAAAGACTAACATATCGACAAAAAAAGTATGGTGTACTATCCGCGGCCTACCTACTCCTGCTTCACCCACTCGCTAAATACCCTGGCCCTCGGTGGTGGGCCGTTTCACGCATCCCTTGGGCATACCACATCATCAAAGGCGACTTCTGGTCGGTATTGGATCATCTGCACGAAACATATGGTGCCGTGGTTCGGATCGCACCAGACGAACTGACGACGATACAACTTGAGGCATGGAAGGACATATACGTGGCCAAACCCGTGCTGGCAAAGGATCCTTACAGTCTAACTCCGCCGCTGAATGGTGCTCACTCTCTATTTACAGCAGAAGGCGACACGCATCGACGTCTACGTGGCGCGCTCGTTAATGGCTTTTCGGACAAGTCGCTTCGCGATCAGGCACCGATCGTCGAGGCATATGGAAATCAGCTTATTGAGCGACTCCGGCGCGAGGCTGCCAAGACTGCTGATGGCACCGTCAACATCCAGAGGATGTACGGCTATGCCACCTTCGACACCGTCACAGATCTGAGTTTCGGCGAGCCGCTCCTCAACACGCTCGAAGGAAACTCCGACAATGACGAGATACAGGCTTTCTTCCTGCACGCCAAGTTTAGCACAATCAGGAACTGCCTAAGCCGCTTCTCACCCCTCGACATCTTCCTAGGACTCTTCCTCCTTGGTGTGACACGTAAAACCCGCGAGCGCAACTGGCGCCTCACAACGGAAAAGATCAACCGCCGGTTAGCAAGAGGTGATCTCACAGGTGTGCGATCGGACCTTTTGACGCCACTGGTTGGCAAGCTTGACGAAAAGGGCGAAGCAAAGCGGAGCATCACCAAGGCAGAACTCACTACTAACCAGCTAGCTTTCGTCATTGCTGACTGCCAACTGACCACTGTCGCTCTCGCTACGGCGACATATCTTTTGCTGCGGGACCCTCCTAAGTGGCGGCGACTCGCTGAGGAGATCCGTGGTCGCTTCACGAGCGACGGGGAGATAACTGTGCAGTCCACACTAAGTATTCCCTACCTAGAAGCTGTCATCAACGAGACGATGCGCTTCCGCCATCCGACTCCGATTAGTCTTCCTCGGTGCATTCCTCGCGAGGGTCGGATGGTCGAGGGACGGCTTATTCCAGGCAACGTGAGAACACAATTCTTATGACTTGTATTTCTGTATTTATGAAACTAATAAGTATGCCAGACCATCATCGGAGTAAATCTACAGAATATCCAGACCACGCGCACCCTCTGGGTTGACCCGCATGAGTTCCATCCAGAGCGCTTTCTACCGGAATCGGATTCGCGATATGACCATCGCTTCGACCAAGATGTCAAAGCCGCATTTATGCCCTTCTCCACCGGCCCACGCAATTGCCTAGGGTCAAAGTAAGAAACAGACCTGTTCCACCTCCCCCTTCCCTCCCCATATGAAATGTGTTTGTCTCATTTTCTGACGAAATTTTCTCTGTTTTCACCGTTCTCTCCCTAGATTGTATTTGGCCCAGGCTCGCGTTTTTCTAGCTAAAGTTGTCTGGAATTTTGACTTGGTCATGAAATGGGATCAGGCAGATTGGTTGGACCAGAAGGCGTATCTTGTATTTGAGCCGAAGCCACTCCACGTCAAGTTGAGTCAACCAGGAAAAGTATTGCAGATATAATTTTCTTCTGGGAACGGGGGAACCTGACTTCGTTCTCTTAACATTTTTATCATTATATTATTGCTATTACTTTTGTCAGGCCCGTATTTACCACACAAAATAACTTGCCAAGTAACTTTCAGGCCCCGTGGGACGAGGTGTACGTTTGACTAGACCCAAGTATCACCAGCTTCATGACTCGTGGATGTTGATAGATCCCTCTGGCGAAAATATCCGGCCAATGCCAGGCGATCAGGAGCGATTAATCGTTGACTCTAGTGGCGAATGAGGTACTGGTCAGTGTCAGAGAGGCTGGATCCAGTGACATACGTGGCGGGCGCAGGCGGGAACTTACAACAGATGGAAATTGTTCTCGACTCGGGGACAAAATAAGCTGAGCTTATTTCGAACTGTCCAACTGCTACTTTCTCGATCGACAAGCCACGTTTTTAGTCCTATGAGCTAGGCTGCAGTACAGAATCCCGAAACAGACGCAGATACGCAGATCTGCGGCCCAAAAATGGTGGTGGTGAGAACGGGCCGAAGAGTCAAAGAACCTCTCAATCGACGGCAGAACTGGTCATAGACTCTCGTACTCTCGTAATTGAAATCTGCTTTTACAATGATTGAAAGGGCCAGTAGGTCGATGATAGTGGTAATACCCATAATTGCTAATAATAACTCTCCTTAGAGGGGAAGGATTCTTTTTATCTCATCTCCCAATCAGTCCGACAGGGAAGGGAAGAGAAGAGAAGAAAAGAAAAGAACAGAAAAGAAAAGGAAAGGGGAGGGAAGGGAAGGGGAAAAAGGAAAAAGCCAAAAGTAAAGGCCCCCAGAAGGAAAAAAGGGAGCCCGGATGGAATAGATCGTTTCTGCAGAATACAATGTTACTCCATCCACACAACATTCTACTCTACTTACCAGACTGAGCTTCAGCTGTATCCGTCTCAATCCGTGTCTGCTCCTCTACTACCCTTATTGAGAACCGGATTATACCACGAAAAGAGATTCTTCGGGTCATACTTATGCTTCAACTGCTTAAGCCGCGGAAGCTTGTCCGAAGTGTACCATGCCTCCGGACCTTCATCACCATGGCTGAAGAGGACATAAGTTTGGAGATTGGGTTTTCCGCTCCCCTGTTGCAGCAAGACACGAACCGCCTTGCCCAAGTCTTCCATAATTGGAAGTTGATCGGTGGATTCGGCAAAGCCGTCGTATGAGCTGATATTTAAAGTTAGTATTCTCGTGATGCTTTTCGAGTCTCAAATCAGAGTCGGCCAGGTTCCTTACAAGTATACGACAACGTCCCGATAAGCAAACGCAGACGATTCAAGCGGGTACTGGAGGAAACCGTCTAGAGGGTACTGGGCCCATGAGAGAGTCGCAGCTTTCAAGTTTGCGTTATCTGTCAAAGTCTCATTCATGAAGTTGATGACCTTAACCATGTTCGCAACGTCAATCTGGTACAGATTGATGGTCAGGGGTGCGAAGTTGATGGACTTCTTTGGCCCAATATCCGCCACTTCACCGTATAGCGCCACGTGGGAGAATTCGTCGTAGGTCGAGGTCTTGACTTCGATGTTGAGGGGGTTGAGGTCTAGGAAGGGTTTCGCCGCCTCCTCGGCCTGCGCCTGCGGGCCGAAGAAAATGAAGCTGCCGACCAAACTCATTCCGCCTAGCGTCTCGTTGAAGCGAATAGCAAAGAGTATAGATAGCTCCTTAGGTTGATGGCCTACGAGTGACCTTGCCGCTTCCCAGACAGAGCCGTTGAGTGCCGCGGGAAAAGTAGCGTCAATGACGGTGACTTCGCCATTATTCGTTGCCGGATGGATCCGGTATGTCAGAGACGTAACGACACCGTAGTTGAAACCGGCGCCCCTCAGTCCGTAGAACAGATCCGGGTGTTTTTTTGCCGACACAGTAAGAATCTCGCCGGTGCCGGTGACTACTTCTGCAGACAGTAGATTGTCGGAGCCAGTCCCGTACATTCCTCCCAGAGGGCCTACACCACCACCGAGAGTATATCCAGTCAAGCCGACACTGGAACACATGCCTACAGCTAATCACTCGCAATCAAAAGGCCGATGGCATGCAGGCGTTAGCGACGTAGCTCCCACGTAAGGGGCCTCCAGTACTGGGAGCAGATTTTAAATAGGGTGGAACTTACGGAACTCCTTGCCAACAGCATGCAGATCATGGGTTGCATTCCCGATGCGTACGGCACCACCAATCGTCATGGTATTGGCACCCTCGTCAATCTCGATTGTCTGAAAGTTGTCGAGATCCACGTGGATGCCATTCTGCAGTCTTCCCAATGACCACGAGTAGCCATGACCACCGCCAGTGGCTAAGAATGGTACATTGTGATGAGACGCATATTTCACCTGAGAGATTGCGTCAGTACTTCGTACTCGGTAGCGAGACATTTCAACCATCTTGGGAAATCTTACCAATTTCTGGACGTCTTTGACATTCTGCGGCTTGGCACCGACTACGTACGAGGGCGAATGGCTTTCTGAGAAGCGAGCCGTGAAGTCCTCTGCATATGCTGCATCAGATGTCAACACGACTTCGGACCCTCGCGACAAAATATGCTTCAGGTCTTGCACAATATCCTGCGGTGAGACGGCTCTCACTGGTTGCAGGTGACACAGATGTGCAAGCCCGAAGAGAACCGCAGATCGGATGGTAACCATGGTCAAGTAAGCCAAATAAAAATCGAGGGAAAGATGAATAGTATGTACGTGTAGCCCAGACACTCTCAATGTTACTGGGATGCAGATATGGCCTGGTGAGTCTGCTTTCGTCACTTCAGAGCTTTAAGATCCCAAGGTACAGCTACACTAGCGCCGTCGTGGTAACAAGATGGTATTTACATGAATGAAGAACGTGTCGTTCTCTAGACCCTTTCTACTAATTTTAGGAACATTCGCCTTGACCGATGAGCGGCTGAAGAAAACAGGTGGTGTGGCTGGAAAATAAGCCCACCAGGATGCGCTTCTCGGTCTAATCGTCCGTTGTGTCTTTTCTTCTTCTTCTGCCATTTTCAAATTGGTTTTCTTCCATATGGAGCTGGATTCATGTTGTCATCGTTGTAGTGCATAACTGTGAGAGGCCGAAAACTCGCCGGAAGAAGAGGGCGAGAAGGAGTCGAATGAGGATCACAGACGTAACTTGTAAGCATAAGGGTTCGGGGATCAGCATGCCAGCTGAAGACCACGTTTAGCATGAAAGAAAATACGATCGCTACAATGCATAGCAATGACGTAGGAGCGAATGAGGAGTAGAGAGAGACATCTCTTGTGCAGACGCCCGTATCCGGCGCATATCCCTTCAAACCCGCCGAAAGCGAGAGCTGTCGGATTACAAGATGACCCGTCACCTCTCAGCAACGTAAGCTAGACTGCCAGCCGCCACCCGGAAGGCAGACATTGACCAGAAGTTCCCGCACGTCCTTCTTGGGCCACCGTGATTGGGACTGTTTGCGATTGCATGGGTGCACCTGCATCTATCTGGCCTTCACATGAGTGATGCAGTGAATAGCAAAAAAAGAACTGTGCTCCTTGATTCCTCGAGCTGAAATTGGGGCGCCAGCGACTAATCAATGTTGTATGTTCCTGGCATTTAGACAAATAGCCAACAACACAATCTGCTGCCGGGAGCCGCAGTAACATATTGAGATGTCATAATAATCCTCACTAAATACGAATAAAATTGGTCAAAATTACATCGCTCATGATGGCCACGTCTACATTCATACCAGGGAGGGATCTTGCTTTCCCACAAGGATCCCTAATCCTCGTAACAGGCGCATCAGGCATGATCGCAGCGAACATCGTTGACGAAGCCCTGAAGGCTGGTTTCCGTGTGCGCGGCACCGTTCGGTCCGTCGAGAAGGGCCAGGCAGTGGCGGAGTTGTTTGAAGAGGCCCGCTTCGAGTTTTTCGTCGTCGAAGACCTGGCTGATGAAAATGCATTCCACGAGGCCATGAAAGGCGTATCTGGTGTCATCCACACGGCTTCTATTCATACCTTTTCCGACAACCTTTCCGATGTCAGTGGGCCCCTGGTTCGAGGATGCAAAAACATCCTCGAGGCGGCATCGGTCAACCCCACGGTGAAAAGAGTGGTATTCACATCGAGTACTGGGACTGCCGCAAATCCCCAGCCAGGCGTCAAGTTCCATATCGGCCGGGACACATGGAACACGGCCGCGATTGACCTTGTAAAAGATGCACCTTTGGAAAAACAAGCCGAGATGGGGTTCGAATGGAAAATGAATGTTTATAGGGTCGCCAAAGTCGAGGCCGAGAAGGCGGTCTGGAATTTTGTTGAGCGGCGAAACCCTACGTTCGGCGTGAATGTTGTGAACCCCGGTTTGAATTTTGGCAAGGCCAAAGGATCGATGGGCATCAGTGGCAGCCAGGTGCTCAACTTGCTCAACGGGAACATGCCACAGATACCCTCGTGTCAGTTTCTCGATCTATATCATCCTACCCCGACCCAAAGGACAAACCCTAACAAATGATCTAGTGTATATGGTGGATGTTGTCGACGATGCACGAATTCACGTTGCAGCTACCATCGACTCAACGGTTACGAACGAGAGGATATTCGCTTGCGACGAGCCATTCAACTGGCGCCTCGTTGTCGAGGCCATACAAAAGGTCTTGCCGGATGCTGCCTTGCCCACGCCAGATCCAAATGAGTTGTTAGACATCAGTACCGTTGACAACAAACTTGGCGCAGAGCTTTTGGAGAAATGGTGGGGTCAGCCAGGGTACAAGGGATTGGAGTGGACGATCCGAGAGACCATCGAGATGTGCTTGGAGAGAAGGGATAGGAAAGTATAAACGAGATTAAGTGCATTGCTAAAGAAAGAAATCGCACACGTATATTTTGAATAAGCCTCATTCTACTCCTCGTTGTCCCATCGGAGGTCAAGTAATCCGCGAAGCAGATCTGAGAACCGCTCTGGAAGCCAACCGAGCGCATTTATGAACGAATATCAGAGATGTGGATTGAAAACATAGTCAATTCACCAGGAAACCAAAATTGAGGAAGTAGTAGATATTGAGGAGTTCGTATTGTTCTAGATAGCTACGTCAGGCCCAGGCCCATCACTGGGAGTAATACTGGCGGAATCGTGGGAAGATTTGCAACGCAGCGTCCAAAGTCTCTCTAGCGAAGACTTTGTCCGTCGCTGCGAGTTGCTGCGTTACGACGGGGCCATGTTCCCAGGGATAGTCGCTTCCAAACAAGACATGGCCAGGCTTGACGAACTCCTTCAGTAGCCTCAGCTGTGGGTCGTAGGCACTGAAGGCCACGTCAATGTAGAACTTGCGCGCCTCTTCGACAAACTCCTCCTCCGTCATGTCCACGAGGCGGATACGGCAACAAAGGTTCGCGGCGCGGCGCACCACGTAGGGCAGTGTACCACCAGCATGAGAGAGGATGATCTTGACATCGGGAAATTGACGGGTCACCCCCGTTGTAATGAGATGGCAGGCAGTGCGTGTAGTCTCGTGTGTCCAGTCGATGACAGTGGGGGCGAACCAGCGTGGCTCCTCGATGGCATCCATGCCTTCGAAGCCGGGATGGATCAAGACAACGGCCTGGCGGGTATTCAGCTCCGCCCAGGCTGCGCGGAAATCAGGATGGCCCAAATATCGCTTCGTGTAACTACTGAAGATCACCACGCCGTCCGCCTTAAGCTCCTCGAGCGCATATCTAATCTCCGCAATGCATGCCTCGCTGCTGTCTAGAGGTGGAAGCGTTGCCAGGAAACCAATCTTGCTCGGGTGCTCGTCGCGCAGCTTAGCCGTGTACTCATTAATCTCGCGGCAGACGGGGCCGATCTGGCTCTGATCCTGCACGTATGGATGAACAGGGTGACCCATGGATATGACGGCCCCAGCGAGTCCGACCTCTTCGATCAGACCCAGGGTGCCTGTCGGCTCCCATTGAGGAAGTACAAGACCACGGGCCTTTTCAATGTTTGCAAACCAAACTGTCAATTTGAGTTAGCGGCCTCTATCGAACTGAGTCAAACGGCAACGGTCAAAATCGAAACCTACGATCCCTGAATCGCGGGGGGATAAGATGATGGTGTACATCAATTGTCCCAACCATGTTGATTGCTGAAGTAGTGCGGTGTATCGAAGTCTGCTTGAATTCTATCGAAGTCTGCTTGAATTCTATCGAAGTCTGCTTGAATTCTATCGAAGTCTGCTTGAATTCTATCGAAGTCTGCTTGAATTCTATCGAAGAATATTACTTTTTCTTTCTTCACCTTACAAGATGACCGATTGGTGTTTTCAGGGGGAACGACACAGCAGACTCTATCTCGTCGGACAGGTTGCTAATATTGTAAGCGAGAGGACTCAGAAACCTTGTACTCATTGACCCTTCTGCCTCCAATGCGGTCCACTGAGGTGGGTAGTATGACGGAGCTGATGTGGATGTATTACCCTTCGCATGATTCCCGAACTTGGTGCGTTACCAATCCATCCGTATTACGATTTGTGCCGGCCCGGCGGTTTTTTTTTTTTTTTTTTTTGGTAATGTCCGGCCGGTCAATTTTACTTGCGGGGAGGTGGACTACCCTATGGGACTGCATACAGGTTCCGGAATCCGCGGCTTAGACGAATACATGGCATCGAGGAGAATTATCTTGACAGGTTTCCAAGGTCAATAGGCAATACCTGCGTCATTCAGAGGTGCCCCCAAAGGAGAAATCGTAGTAGGCCCTCGAGGATATTCCCAGACTGCTCTTGTCGAAGTCCATTTTGCAGAACCGCACGCTCACCCGCCCTCGCAAAAATGGATTCCATCCTGTGGACGCAGGTCACAAACCTTTCCACGCTCAAGATTATATCCATCTTAGGCTCTTTGGTGAGCATCCTCTCGAGCGCTCAAGCTCTGACACAAGACCACCCATCTCAGGAGAGCTAACGAGCTACCAGTACATTGTCTACTACGTTCTTTACGCGGTTTACGCAATAACGCTTAGTCCGCTGGCCAAGGTCCCAGGCCCAATCACACGAAAGTTCTCCTATCTTCCTTGCGTAGTGATGAGCCTTCGTGGCCTAGAGTCGCATGCCGTCCGAGATCTCCATATGATTTACGGCCCCGTTGTTAGGGTCAACCCCGAAATGGTGTCTTTCACCTCCCCGACAGCTTGGAAAGAGATATACGGATATCCTGGTGTCAAGAAGTTTCAGAAATTTGGTTATCGTCAGATCCGCCCAGGAGTGCCGGATCTACTAACGGCCAATGGCGTTGACCACGCCCGGCAGCGGGCAGCGCTCAACCGGGCCTTCTCCGACAAGGCATTGCGGGAACAGGAGCACTACTTCCAGGACCACATCGATCTCTTCCTCTCGAGATTGGATGTGAAGTGTGGCCAAACACCGAGTATAAATATTGTCCAATGGATCGAGTTTCTTGCCTTTGACATCATCGGCACCTTGGCCTTCAGCAGCTCATTCCACTGCCTCGAGGACAGCGGATACCACCCGTGGGTCCTGCTGCTCCTCAATTTCTTCCGGTCGACACACTGGGTCCTTGCAGCTAGAATGTGTGGTATATTTTACCCAATCGTGCTCGCCCTCGGGCCCTTCAAGGATCTGATCAAAGGCGAGGAACATCTGAGATTAAGCTACGAAAAGGTCCAGCAACGAATTCAAATGCCCGAAGATGACAATCGGAACGACTTTTGGACGTACATCTCACGCCAGAACGAGCAGAAGGAAGGCTCTATGTCCATTAAGGAGATGGAGGTCAATGCAGCTCTACTGATACCAGCTGGCAGCGACACAATTACCACCGCCCTTTCAGGCTGTTTGTATCTGCTGCTGAAGCACCCAGACACGTTGGCACGCTTACGCAAGGAGCTCGAGGCCGAGTTCACGAGCGAATCGGACATCACTTTACTCCGCGTCTCAAGTCTCCCCTACATACGGGCTGTGCTCGATGAGGCCCTTCGCATGTACCCGCCGATCTCGGGTGAGCTTCGGCGCCAGGTACCTCGTGGAGGTGCTGTAGTCTCGGGCCACTTCATTACCGGCGGCACCATCATCAGCGTTTACGCCAAAGCAGCCTGCGACAACCCTGCCAACTTCGCCCAGCCCCAGAGATTTACACCAGAGCGGTGGCTGAAGACGGATGAGCGGCCTGATTGGGCGAGAAACGATCATCTTGATGCATCTCAGCCCTTCTCGGTGGGGCCTCGGAACTGCATCGGCATGAATCTTGCATATGCTGAGATGAAGCTCATCCTTGCGCGACTGCTATTCCGATTCGACTTGGAGTTGCTGGACGATAGGTTCAGTATAGAGAATCAGAAGGTCTATCTCATGTGGCAGAAACCACCATTGTCGGTTCGTTTGAACCGGCGGCAAATTGGTGGAAATTGAACAGGGTTAGGCCAACATGGTAACCCTCACCATAGCCATGGTGAGCTAAAATACAATAAAACAACGTTCGTTACACTTGCGAAGCATTCTATTTCCCCAGTTCTTCGTTGTGGTTAGGCCCCCTCCAATGTCATGTGGTTCTTTCTGCAAGGGATCAATAGTTCTCCAGGCATATAACTGATAGTCTGGTCCGTATCGGGTCTATCGCGTCACCGTCTTCAGTAAAATAGGGCCGATGGATTGGATCTGCATGCACTATCACTCTAATTGGGCAGTATGTTCCCGTGGTGGCCCTCGAAACCCACCGGCGAATTCGAAATCCTCCGGTCCGCAGCTGGCTCCTCTCTCCCGTGAACGCCACGTAAGGAAATGACACAAGCCGAAATTAGGGTTGAGAGAGGTCGCTGCAGTCGTTAAGCCCGACTCTGTTCGGGGCCTTTTTTTTTTTCTCTTTTTTTCCTTTTTTTCTTTCTTTTTTTCCCTTTTTTTCTTTCTTTTTTTCTTTCTTTTTTTTTTTTGGGTGGGGTGGGAGGGGAGGTCCCCCATCTTTTTATCGGACGTCATCTCACGCAGTGGGCGAGGCGAAATAACAATCTCGAAGCTGTCGGGATCTATAGTCGTCAATCCCAGAGAAATTTCCACACAAGGCGGGAAAGCGCCCTTCATTTATGCCCAAACATGACAACGCTCGTTGGAAAAGCAGTAAGCCAGAATGGCCTCGGCCTCATGCGTACACCTTCCCACCAATCCACCCGTACCTCGCAGGCTCACACTGCCTCCAGAGCCCACATACTAACGCCGAGAAACACCACAGGAATGACTTCGCCCGGTGCAGTTTTGCCAGATGACGAAGCCTTTGCAGTGCTCAAGGCGGCGCTCGATGCAGGCGTCCGTGTTTGGAACGGTGCAGACTTCTACGGCACCCCTGACAACAATTCTCTGCACCTCCTCGCCCGTTACTTTAAGAAATATCCCGAAGATGCTGACAAGGTAGTCGTATGCATCAAGAGCGGTGTCGTCGACATGAAAACCCTCACTATCGACGGGTCACCTCAAACAGTTCACCGCCTGGTCGCCAACGCAAACAAAATCCTCGCCGCACACAAAAAGATAGACATCTTCGGCATCGCACGCATCGACCCCAAGACGCCGATCGAGGATACTGTAAAGGCCCTGGCAGAACTCGTGGCGGCTGGAGAAATCGGTGGCATCCAGCTCAGCGAAGTGGGCTCGGCCACAATCCGCCGCGCCGCTACCGTGGCCAGAATCGATATGGTAGAGGAGGAGGCGAGTCTCTGGTCACCTGAGATTTTTCATAATGGCGTGGCAGCCACTTGCGCTGAACTCGGGATCCCCATCGTGGCGCATACGCCTCTTGGTGCAGGCATGCTCACGGGCCATATCAAGAGTCTCGCGGACTTGCCACCGGGACATTATCCTCGTGTTTTTCCCCGTTTCCAGCCAGGGAACTTTGAGAAAAACCTGGCGCTAGTTCACGACGTAGAGAAGCTAGCGTTAGCCAAGGGCATAAGCCCTGCTCAAATCGCCCTCTCATGGTTGAAGTTGCAGAGCAAGAAACCGGGCGTCACTGTCATTATTCCGATTGCGGGAGCGAGATCTCCGGAGAGGGTGAAAGAGAATGCCAACACAGCAGAGCTATCTGAGGAGGACTTGAATACCATTGAAGAAATTTTGGCCAGTGTTCCGATCTATGGCACCAGATATCCTGAGCCAGGAATGAAACTTGTTGAATTCTAGAGGCCAGGTACCAGAATAGCATATCAATTGATAATGCCCACTGAATCATTTTAATCTCCAAATAGATTTTTATTGTTTTTTCATCTCCAGGCTCAATTTTCTTTAATCTTTATACATGTTTTGCTGCAAGAGGTAACAGAAGAGCTAAAATAATAAGGGAAGAATTAGTGCATCTCGACCCTGCCACGGTTATACGGCTTCCTAAAAGGCAACCCGACGAAGAATATGATAATCGTCGAGTGATCGGCGGAATGCAAGCCCGTGAGTAGATAGCACTAATCGCAAATCGTCGCCATGCTGCTGTCAAATACTATCCGTCTCTGCAATCCTGTACACGTACTTGACCGCACTCACTTTCCCGCTCTTCAGATTTTCCAGCCCAGTCTGGATCCCATTCAAGCCACCAGGAACAACTTCCGTCTTCTGGCCATGGAACCAACCCTCTTGCAAACCCCGCGCAATGTAGCGGAAATACACGTAGGCCAGATCCTTAGCTTCAGGGATTCTGTGCACGCTACCAACGAAGGTCATAGTCTGCTCCACATACTCAGGTACTCCTTCCTTGTTTCCAGGCGACACAGAAGCGAACTTTGCCTCCTTGCCGTCCCCAACGTCCTTGAAGAGCTGCCCGATGATACTGGCGCTGTTTCCCTCAGATACAGCATCGAATGCATGTCGGAGAGGCGGCTTGCCATCTAGTGCCTCCTTGAGAGCCGCAATAACGGCCGCATCACCGGCACGATAGTCGACCACGACATCTCCCTTGGAAGGGTCAATGACTCCCTTGACATAGTCAGTCGCGCGACCGGCAACAGCAAGAATAGGGTGAATGTTGCTCCGCAGAGCCAGCTGGAGAGCGTAGAAGCCGACAGCAGAGGAGGCCCCGTATATGACCAATGGAACCTCGCGGAAATTAGTATTGGGAGGCGGTAAGGTCCACGGCTGCGGAAGGGCGAGATGTTGGTAGAGAGCGACAGCAGCGGTCATGGAAGCGAGCGGGATGCCAGCCGCTTCCTCGAAAGTGGTTTTCTTTGGTATATGGAAGGTCGTGTGCTGAGAAGCAAGCGAGTACTCGGCATAAGTTCCCGCGGGACCAGTGATTTCGTGTAAGGCAGCGACACGATCTCCAGGCTTGAACTCGAAAACGTTGGCTCCAACCTTTTCCACGATACCGGCGAGGTCGTCGCCCGAGTTGGTGGTCTGGTTTCGCATCTCGGGGAGCT
>JUDQ01000181.1:44450-59218 GCA_000812075.1 Scedosporium aurantiacum
TGCCACTCGCCTGGGATGGAGGTGTAAGTCTGCCTAGGTAGAGGATTAGGCGAGTGTCTGAATAGTTCCCGAGAGTCGTTTTACCTTTATGAACTACTCTTTTAAGTTACCGAGTACGCATGGAAACAGTCGTCTGGTGAACTAGTGCAGCGTGGACTTGCACTGATCGATGGCGACAATATTGATGAATGATAAATAAAATATTAAGATTCAGTCAACTTGCAAAAGCACTAGACATCAAAAGTAACTGCCTACAGTTACTAAACAAACTGCAGGATGCCCCTGTGCAATTGTGACTGCAGTGAGTGTCAAGAAAGTAACAATCATCCCCATGTCACTTTTCATAATTCCATCATTGACCATGTGTGACCGGAGGCAGTGAGTGGGCGGCCCGCGTCTCAAACCGAAGGGGGCGGCCCAGGTCCCCCTTTCCCCCTAACAAAGCGGAAGCGACAGACGGCAGAACATGAAAACAACAAGACATTGATCCATCCGATTCAGACCTCAATCGTCCTCACCCACTCGGGTGCTGACGATGCCGTTCCACCCGTCGCGCTCATAGTATCGGAAGACAAGATCATAATCATCAAACTCGTGGACGATGCGCTCGACTCGTCGGTAGCCCGGAACGGGCTGGAGGAATCGCGTGATGTGCTTGCGACGGCTGGCCGCCCAGTCCTCATCGTCCTGAACAAAAGCGTTCTCGCGCTTACCATGGCCCTCGAAGAGCGTAACACTGAATCGGCCGGGCTTAAAGATGTTGACGACGTGTTCGATAATCTCGGTGGTGCTTCGTCCGGTGGGCTCCCCGGGGACGTTGGTCTCGAACGATGCGAAGGAGCAGTGAGGCTCGGGAGTGACATGGACGGTAAAGTAATGGGCAGGCCCGGAAGGCGCGGATTCGACGTGGTCGCCATTCTCACCCTTATTGCCATTAACCAAACCTTCGCTCGCCTCCGCCTCCGCCTTCTCCTCAACAGGGCGAGGAGCGGGAATGACGCCGTTGGCGGAGAATCCGCAGGGGCTGAACATGTAGGCATCGATCCTGGCATCGGGATATAGCGAGGTGGGGTATACGGATGAAAGACCGGAATTTTCAGAGACCACGGTTCCGAGTGCGTGGCCCTCGGTGGTAGCGGTGGGCTCGGCATCGTCCTGGGCTGGGTCGTGCAAGTCAGACTCGCAGCCGTTGCTGAAAATGTCCACGGCCTCGCCTACGTCATCGAATTCCTTGCTGGCTACTCCATTGGTGTAGCCGTTCTGAAGCGGTTTCGGCGCAGCATCTCTCTCACAGGCGACCGCACTCGCATGTGACAGATAGAACTGCTTCGCCTTCTCCGGGTCGAGATCGGTCATGAGAATCTCCAGAGTCTCATCATTCATGTCTTCAGCCGAGCAAGGCATGAAGGTGGTGGTTCCGGCCGGGATCTTGGTCGCGCGAACGACGCCGCTCAGTGCTTCGGGCAGCTCCTCATCGGGGGTCCTTGGTGGGGTCAATGCGAACGAGGGAGACGTAAGGTAGAGATACCAATGGTCCCCGTTCATTTTGCCGACCATGTAGGCGCTGCCGCCTTCCAGCATGTCGTCGAGGAACTTGACCTCCTGCTTCCAGCTTCGGTGGGGACCGCGCTGCTTGTCGGGGAACAGGAAGTTCTTCCTGCTGTAGAAGAATCTGTACGGGGTGGCCGCGGCCTTGATCTCCGTTGCGCACTTGGCGTTATGGAACGGGAAACCGGCATCGGCCGCGGCGATATGCAGCAGGCGCTGGAGGCCGAGCAAGAGGGTAGTGGTTCCGCATGTCTTCAGGATGATCTTGTGGGGGAAGACAAACATGCTCGACTCGGACAAAAGGTAGGCATCGACGCGGTCGGACTCGAGGACGGACAGAATTTGACAGTTGACCATGTCCAACATGGCCTCCCAGGTCTTGGCGGGAACTGCCTTCAAACCGGTTGGCTGGGCGCTCAGAGGCAGCGACGTAGGGCTTGGAGCGAACCAGACCTCCAGAAGCTTCTCAGGACCTAAGCAAGAATCGCAATTGTTAGCTTTCCCTCTTGTCCGTCTCTCAGAATTCCTGGATTAAGGCCTGAGATTGGGTGACACCGTGAGGAAAGAGGACACTAACCTTCAAAGGCATGAGTTGAGTCAAGGTCGGAAGCAACATCATGGTTGATGGTAAGGTGGGGAGTTGCCTGAGAAGGCGAGAAGGTATAGCTGCTAGGGATTGGCTTGATGAGCATCTTTGCAGCAGGTTTCTTCGACTTATCGATGTAGAGGCGGACGCGAGATCGTTCAGCAATACAATGATACTGAGAAGCTCGGAGAAGGGGGTTGTTGAATAAAGGCGAGAGCTATTCTCGTCGCGTCGGCGTTTGTAAAATCGAAAGATCGAAATGACTCGGGGACTTCAGATCGAGGACGGATCCTCCCTTCTTGGGTTCCGCGGAGCACTAGCTGCCGCTCAAACGAACTATGCGGGGTCCGTTTGAGAGAGCAGGCCCACAGGAGGCGTAGTTTTATGTAAGTGCTGGCGGTGCCAGCAGCAGTGGTTGGATGGGTAGCTTAACGTCTCTTAAAGGGACGTTATGGTGGTCGGGCGCGGAGGGGTAGAAAAACGACTCTGAACGACGGAATGATGGCTCGCGTTCGGCGACCTCGCTCTTGCAGAAACCGATACCTGTGGTGGAGTATCGGGCCCAGCAGACGAGGCTATCTGGGTGAGACTCGGTGAGCTCTTGGAAGATGGAGAGCTGCGAGCGCGGTGTGTGTTTTATGCAGTGTGTGTTTGACAGAAGATCCAGTCAAACTGAGAGGTAGAAGAAGTCTATAGGTTATGGTTGAGTAAGGGGTGCTATCGAGGCCTGTGATTTGCAGAGGTTAGCTACTGTCACAAGCCAACACAACTCTGGCTCCTCGATGGAAGGGCGAAAGGTGCCTTGAAGAGAGGCCCTGCTGGAAAGAAGGATCAAGGCGGTTTCAGAGAAGTGCACGGCGAATACATACTTGCGAGGCTTGGAGAGGAATCGAATGATATCCTTCGGGCTCATAAAGGCCAGTCTCGGTCCGATTGTTTGGGGTAGTTCTACTCTAGGAGTGGGTGGTCTCGTGACACCAGGTATGTTCGAGGAGCGCAAGAAGGGTAATGGCAAGAGATGGCGAAGAAGCGCGGGGTAGACGTGAAGCTATAAAGTGGGATTGTTGCAGTTGAAGATGGAATGGATGGAAAATGGAGGGCAAGGTTAAACTAGCTAAGTTGTTCGAGGGAAAATTGGAATTGAGTTGGTAGTCGAAGAGAAGTACGAAGTTGTCTCTTGAAGAAGTGTGTGTTATTGCTCGTGCTGTGTACGTAAGAAACGTAAAAAACGGGTTCGGCCGGGCCTTGGTGGCTCGGCCCTAGGATGGCACTACTCGCGGACGATCGCTTTCGGTGGTGCGGCTTGAGGTGGCCAAGTCGCTGGACACGGTTTGGAGGGATTGGATCTCCCTACAGGTATCAGAGGAGAGATATAAAGTTGAGCATTACAAAAGGAATGAAAATTGAGGAGAGAGATGTTTGTGGGATCACTGTAGTGGGAGATGATGGGGTTGGGGTTTTTTTGGCCGTTGCGGTGGAAAAAAAGTTCGCGGGAACAGAAATGCAATTTTTTTTCTTCGTCTCTTGTTCTTTCCCTTTCTTGTCTTCTCGTGCCCCTCCTTCGTGCCATGCCACTGTGGCCCTTGTTCGGTGGACACTAGAAATATGTACTTCGTACTTTGCACATGTCGAGGTACATGCAACGACCCGCATCCAATTGAACTTTCCTTCAGTTTTCTATGTGGTTTTTGTCCTCGGAAGTAACGAATTGAGTTGAGTGGCGCAGAATCAATCTTGGTACAATTGTACTTTGTACATACATTTGTACCCATGTTCCACCGCCCTGCAAGGTCTGACGTACTAGTGGGGATGGAGTTCATGTTCCCCTCATGAGCTCAGCACAAATTCAAGAGCTTAAAACATGTGCAGTGTGCACTTTCTCCGCCAGTTCGCACTAAGTTTTGTCTCAACCGCTCTCTCTAAACGAATGTGCCATTAGTGGATGTCTCATGGCTTGGATCACGAGCTGGCTGGGAACAATGTGAGCGAGACCGACCATTCTCTTAGTCATGGCTGGATGACGGAGAGAACATTTGCTTCCGGCCAAGGCAACTGGGGAGACCCCAAATGTCAATTGAACGAGGGCGGGAAGGGAAGGAACAGTAGAACAATCCAATTGTCAGTACTCCGTACCTCGGTACTTCGTAGTTCCTATCACTTCCCCATCAAATGCTGCCTTTGTAGGGCCTGGAACCCCAATAGACCACGCCGGACCCCGCCAGTCACCAAGTACAAAGTACAAAGTGAAAACATATCAATGATGAATTGAGCAATGAAGCTTGTCCTGACCTCATGGAAGCCGCCCCAGACTCGATCCGACTCACCCCTCTCGATCCCCCTGCTTTGGTGGCGTCAGGGCACATCAAGTCCCACCAGGCTCGACCCTGCGCCAAGAGGCCCGGAAGGAGGGTGAGAGCGACTGTCCTGGATCGCAATTGCAATGTGCTTCAACCCTCCCGACGAAATGCTGCATCGTGAATCAACGCACGTCATCGCCAGCGGTGCCCTCCCATTTCTCGAGCTCGTCTTCTCTCACCATTCCCCCCGGTGTGTTGACGCTGTAAAACCTAATAATTTGATGTGCGATTTTTTTTCCAACCCCCAATGCGACCCCCGCTATTCCTAGTCAGGTATGCCCAACCCTGGACTGAAGAACTTCAATATTCCCAACGCATTTCCACCCCACCCGTAACTGCTGGCTCTTTGTGCGGAAAGACAGTAGTGTAATTTCCGACATTCTCTCTTGCATGCAGATTATCTTTGGGAACTCCTGCCCGATTCTCCGCGTGGCCCGTCTCGATTTTGGTTGTCACTTCTATTCACGTTTGAGTGGGTGTGGTCTTGGGGTACTTCGTAGTGTTTTTTTCATCGTCTCCAGCGGGTGATCTTGTCCTCTGTTAGATGCAGTGCTCCCCTGCACGACACTTGTCATTTTTGGTCCCCTCTTTCTTCATCTCCATCCACACGCCTTCGGGCTCCGCAAAGATAGGAAAAGGGGAGAGAGAAAGAAAAAAGGAAAAGGAAAATCCGACTCTCGGCTCGCTTATTTCGTGTGTGTGGAAAGAGGCGGGAAATTATCGCAAGGGAAGAAAAAGTGCCGGCTTATCGGGAGGCAGCCGACGAGGCAGCGCAACCTATCCGGGCAGTGAGCTGTTGGAGATGCCGTCTGCGGTTACACGCGGTGGGTGTGTATGCCTGTAAAGATATTGCTTTCAAGGGTAAGAGAGCCCGTATTGAATGGGCTTCCCGTCTCCCATCTGGCGACATGATGCACGTAGCGGCTTGATAGCAACCGGTGAGGAATGTCATGCAGCCATGTTCAAGTATTCATGTATATCTTGCAGGAGGGGACTGCGACCCTCTCCTGGAAAACTACCTCGCGCCAGCTTCTACATTTTCTATAACCTTCTCTGTAATCGGCCAAAGTACGTGATACAAGTAACAATCCTTGTACCTCTCCGCTAGGAGAGTAGGATCTCTGCTCTCCGCATCGTCCTTAGCCTCACCCTCCAGCTTCTCCGCCGCGCCCGCTTCTTCACTGACCCCTATATCCGTACCATTCGCCATTGTGCCCTGCGGATACCTGGGCCTCCTCCCTGACTCAACCAGCTCGCCAAACTGCGGATCAATAGGTACCGACCCTAGAAACGGCACATTAAAGTCCTCCGCCGTCTCCTTCCCACCACCAGACCCGAACAGATCAGTACAGTCCGCACAATTCTCGCACACGAACCCGCTCATATTCTCCACAACCCCAAGAACCTTAATCCCCGTCGCCGAGCAAAAATTCAACTCCTTCCTCACATCCTGCGTCGACATGGCCTGCGGCGTAGTCACGACCACCGCCCCAGCCACCTGTCCCGGCAGGGCATTGTTCGCCAGCGTCTCGGCGAGGGAAATGTGCTCGTCGCTCGTGCCCGGCGGCGAGTCGATGAGGAGGTAATCCGTCTCGCCCCAGAGCACGTCGGAGAGGAACTGCCGGATCATGGCCGTCTTTTTAGGTCCGCGCCAGACGACGGCGTCGCCGCGGTCGCGGAGCATGAAGCCTAGGCTCATGGCGCGGAGGGACGCCCTGCCCGTGGATGGATCGGCTTCGTGGACGGTCACGGGGAGCCAGCCGCCCGGCGCTTGCTTTACTTTGGCATCTTCTATGGCGAGCATGCGCGGGATGTTGGGGCCCGTGAGGTCGGCGTCGAGGATGCCGACAGAGTGGCCGGCTAGAGAGAGGCAGAGGGCGAGCTGGGTGGTGATGGAGGATTTGCCCACGCCGCCTTTTCCCGAGAGGATCTGTGGAGTTTGTTAGAGCGGAAAATCTCCAGGGTTTAGTGAAAGCTGTGGGACTTACCAGGACGATATGCTTGACCCTGGTGGTGGACATGATTGCTCTCGGCGTTGGCGGGGTCGGCCTTGATCCTTGGTTGGCTTATAGTGGGGCAATCACTGGAAGAGGACGAGTTCACTCCAAGTTGATTTACAGGATGCAGTTTTCCAAACCAATCAAAATTGAGAAATTAGGCGCCCAATAAATGCGTCCTCGAGGGAATGCAGAGGAATTTTATTTGTGAGATGGTAGAGATATAGAGTCGAGGGGGGACATCGATGTTGATGAACATTGCACTGATGATGAGCTTAGTTACACGGTACACTGTACTAGCCTGGCTACATATGCTGAGTAATTGGAAATTGGAAATTGGAAATTGAGATCAAAGATCAATTGACTTGCCGGGTACCTCATCACGGTGACGTTTTCCAGCGGCTGGCGGGTGCTATTTTAGATCTTCTTTTGGCGGCCCGGCTTGTCTGTTGCCAGCTGGACTGACCTAGAACTTCGGACCAGCAGCATTCAGAGCGACATGGGCTTCCTGAGTTGCCGTAACTGTGAGAGAATAGAAACCATGATGCATTGAGGAAATGGTTCCCAAATGAGGCTTCATTTCCTTGGAAAACTGGAGAGCGGGCGGCAGCCGGTCATCTCCCCGCCAACAGTGGCGTCCAGAATAGGCCGGTGGTGAGTGTTGGGCGAACAATACGGAGAGAGCAAAAGGAAGCTCCCACCATTGGAACAGCAGCATTGGAGTGACCAAAGGTGATGCTCCAACCTGCAGCCCAGCCTGGTACAGCCTGGCTACCCCTCGGGTTATAAAAGAGTGGCGGTGACAGTACATCCGGTAGAGACAGAGAGAATCAGGCAGCCTTGAAAAACTTACTCCCCGACACTGTTTCCAGATCCTCTCGCGATCCAGATCCATTTTCCAGGGCTACCCAACTCGATTCTCGCTGCTCACTTATCTCACTTATACCGTGGATGCAAAAAGCTACGCCTCGTGGACGATCATAAATGATGGCTTGCAAGCGGATCCGTCACGAACCTGTTCCTGCAACTGGATTGACTATTCTTGTGGAGCCCGATGAGCCTTTGATTGAGTAGGTGCTAATACTTGACTTCTCTCTATACTGAGGGCTAAGAAAATAGTGTCGTGTTTGTCCATGGCTTCACCGGCCACCCAGAGCGGACATGGACGCACAGCAAGGGAAAAGCCCAATACCGTCATCGGTGCGGCGAGACTGATGAATCCCCCGAGCGCGCTGCCAAGAAGCAGAAACGCAGTATCAAATTTTCGACATCTCGAGATGACAGCGCCAACTCCCACGACCGAATCTACTGGCCGCGAGATTTGCTTCCCAGCACCCTTCCAACTGCGCGAGTCTTAACATATGGCTACGATACGCATATGACGCATGTCTTGGGCCGTCCTCAGAATAAGGGCACAGTTTACGAGATGGCATGGGATTTTTTGGTAGAGCTTGAAGCCAAACGCCAGAAAGAACCATTCCGGCCACTTATGTTTATTGCTCATAGCTTGGGGGGCATTTTTGTCAAGGAAGCGTTGAGACGGTCCGCCAGTTGCCAGCCGAATCCCTCCCGCCCGTCATTCCGTTCTGTTTTTACTTCCACGATTGGAATTGTCTTTTTTGGCACGCCTCACGGTGGTGCTGATCCTCGAGGAGTCCTCGAACGTATTGCCGAGAGAACCATCAAGGCTACCGGTTTCACCGTCAACGAACATGTCATCAACACCCTGCTACCATCGTCGGAGCGCCTTTGGGAATTGAGAGATGAGTTCGACCCTATAATCGGCTGTCAAAATTGGACGGTACATTCATTCCAAGAGGCGGTTGGTGTTGTGTATTTACGTGGCGAGAAGGTATGAAATAATATCAATGATCTCCGTTCCTTCTGGGTATATACATATATATTGACCATTACTAGGTTGTCGAAGATGAATCGTCTTATCTCCACCTTCCTGAAGTTGAAACGACACAGCATATAGGGAGAAATCATATGGAAATGTGCCGTTTTACGGGACTCGATGATATTGAATATGAAAAAGTCGCTGTCGCGCTGAGCAGAATAGCCGGTACTAGATCCGCAGCACAGCAGCAACGACCAGCCGAGGCACCGCATCTGAATAACGACCAAAAGCGGGCACTGCTCAATTCGCTCAGATTCGACCAAATTGGTGCCCGCCAGATGTCCGTCAAAGCCGCACATCGTAAGACATGCAAATGGCTCCTGAAAAAACCGGAATATCTCGACTGGCTTGATTTTCAGAAGCTTCCCGATCACCGTGGCTTTCTGTGGATAAAGGGAAAGCCTGGCAACGGGAAGTCGACTCTAATGAAATTCGCCCTTGCCAATTCTCGGAGGTCTATGAAAGGTAGAACTATCATCTCCTTCTTCTTCAATGCCCGAGGGACCGACCTGGAGAAGTCAACGATCGGTATGTACCGGTCACTGCTTCTACAGATCCTAGAACAACTACCGGAACTTCAGGTTTTTGAGTCAGTCGGGTTTGCAAACTGGAACATTAATAGAGACCATAGTTGGAGTATCGAGTCACTGAAGGATCTGTTTCAACAGACTGTTCAGTCGCTCGGTCAGAAGGTTGTGATGTGTTTCATTGATGCCCTGGACGAATGCGACGAAGGTCAGATTCGTGATATGGTGGCATTTTTCCAGCATCTCGGAGCCATTTCCGTGCCCGAAGGAATCCGGTTCCAAGTCTGCTTTTCGAGCCGGCATTATCCTCATATCACAATCGCGCATGGAATTAGCTTAGTCCTCGAAGGGCAGGAGGGCCATGACCAGGACATCACCGACTATGTTAATAGCGAGTTGAGAATTGGTCAGAATGCACTCGCGCGGAAGATAAAAGGTGACCTGCAAGACAAGTCGTCCGGGGTTTTCATGTGGGTTGTTTTGGTCGTTGATATACTGAACAAGGAGCATGATGCGGGCCAGCCTGCACGCCGTCTCCAGCAAAAGCTGAAAAAGATCCCTGGTGACCTCCACGAGCTATTCCGAGATATTCTCACGCGAGATGGTTCTCGCAACAGAGAGGACCTACTTCTCTGCATCCAATGGCTTCTCTTTGCACGCCAACCACTTAAGCCCGAACAGCTCTACTTTGCCATACTCTCGCCCGAAGATGTGTCGGCGTGGGATCCAAATGAGACGAACGAGGACGATATCAACATGTTCATTCTCAATTCGTCAAAGGGGCTAGCTGAAGTCACGAAATCGAAGATACCAACAGTCCAATTTATCCATGAATCAGTGCGAGACTTCCTTCTGAAGGAGGATGGCCTGAGGGCAGTGTGGTCAGATCTAGGGGTGAACTTTGCAGGCCAAAGTCACGACCGCCTGAAGCAGTGCTGCCTCGAATACATGAATGTCGACGTCGAAGTTTGCCTAAACATTTCAAACCCGCTTCCCAAGGCATCCTCCCCTGAAGGCGCAAGTCTTCGTGAAAGAGTATCCAAACAATATCCGTTTCTACAATACGCTGTAGAGAATGTCCTATGGCATGCAGAAGCAGCGCAAACCGCCGACGTCAACCAGCGAGACTTTATTTCGACATTTCCTCTTGTCGGTTGGTTGAAGCTCCGCAACATTATTGAGAGATATGATTCCCGTCGGCATACTTTAGAAGCGAGCTTCCTCTACATGTTGGCAGAACTTGATCTACCTGCTCTTATTGGTATCTACGGGAATAGTAATCATTCCTTTGACGTTGAGAATGAGCGCTATGGAACCCCGATTTTTGCAGCGTTAGCTAGTGGAAGTCATCGGGCAGCTGACAGGATATTACAAGGTATTGCGGGTACCGATGAAGATTTATCTTCACTTTACGCCCAATGGAAACTTGACCATCGGGAACACTCTATCTTTAGCCGCGACTTTACCTTTCCTCGAAACCAGCATTTTATTCTCTTCTTAGGAGACAAACAGGCTGATATACTGTTGGCTTTTTTCCTGGCCACAGGCCGGGTCGATGCCAAGTCGAAGGATAAACACGGCCAAACACTACTTAGCATAGCTGCTAGAGTCGGCTATGAAGCCATCGTCAAGGCCCTTCTTGCCACGGGCCTGTTCGATGCCGACTCGAAGGATAACGACGACCGAACGCCACTTGTCTTAGCTGTTCAAGGTGGCCACGAAGCCACCGTCAAGGCCCTTCTTGCCACGGGACAGGTCGACGTCAACTCGAGGTGTGACAGTGGCCGAACACCACTTGGCTGGGCTGCCTGGCTGGGTCATAAAGCCATCGTCCAAGTTCTTCTTGCCACGGGACAGGCCGATGTCAACTCCAGGGATTCGAATGGCCTAACACCACTTGGCTATGCTACCTGGGGGGGTTATGAAGCCATCGTCAAGGCCCTTCTTGCCACGGGACAAGTCGATAGCAACTCGAGGGATGGGAAGGGCCAAACGCTACTTAGCTTAACCACCGCGCGGGGCTATGAATCTATCATCAAGGCCATTCCTGCCACAAGCCAGGTCGATGCCGACTCGAGGGATAGCGAGGGATAAAGACCCCTCTATAAGTGCGTTGCGAATCTACTACGACTGTAGATATAGCAGGGGCTTTTACAATCATTCTCTATCTTATGAACTCTTGTAGAAGAGGGTTATAGGAAAACTAGTTACCATATACATACTTAATTCTCTACCACTTTAGCTCTATATTCTTCATTGGAAGTTGATGATTTATTAGAAGGGCGGGGATGCGATCGCCAGAGCTTGGATGTAGGTTAAGCTCCTTTAACGTATTTGGCCGACCTTCTGGGCATGTTGCTGGAATAGTGCGGGACTCAGTCCTGTATCAAATGGACATATTTCCTCGCGACGGGACGACGGTAACACCGAGCGAGGTTAAGCTGTTCCCGCCTGTAGCGCTGGGATATAGTTGGCGCAGTCACCGCGAATGTCATTGGCTAGGAAGCTGTTTTCATCCAAGCCCGGCTTTTGTTTTTCTTTCTGGTCGGGGAGCTGATTGAAAAGGGTGGATGATCCGTTGAGATCAAGAAATTCAGGTCGTATTGGTTTGAAAAAATAGTAATCTCAATATTTACCCCACCGAGCTCTGCGGACTCTCACAGCTTGCGCGAGCCCTTTGAAAGGTTGGTATGACGTTTTTTGGGAACACGCGATGATTATTGCGAGGATGTTCTATCGACGGGACGCTCTTGGCCCACAACAGGGAGAAAATTTTTTGGAAACACCACCAAATCGTGAGTGACTACGAAGTACTACCGTATATTAACTCACCGTGGCGGATTCCGACTGCCTGGAAATTGTCTGGTAGATGTCCGCGTCGTGTCCGCGGTGCGTTTGGAAATTCCCGGACGGGCATAGATCCCGGCCCGAGCGGGGCCACGAGTCCGGCGCCGGATTCCGGGTTCCGATCTCCGTGCCGGTATTACTGAGCTGTGGAACTGGCACTAGAGCGAACGGAAATTGGAACGCCAGCATGAAGCCAGCACTAAGAAGGATGAAGGCCTACGAAGCCTATATGACTGAAGTAGATTATTTATATAATATGCTCTTCGATTCTTGTTGCTGTTGTTGAAAATAACTCCAGTGATGCTTGAGCCTAGGCATTTTCTACCAGATCGAATCTGAGGTGTCATCATCAGTCTATCAAATTTCACCTTCTTCTCATCTACAGTGATGGCCTTGCTTAATGTGAACGACTTGAAGTCTGGCATGTCAAAATGGGGTGGCAAAAGCCGAAGACTGACTCCGTCGACTCCAGCCACTGATTGCTATTGGTTAACTAGCGACCACCCAACCGCAAATGCCGGAAACTAAAATGCGGCTTTCCTACCCCGTATGGCAGAGCAGCAACTAGGCTCAACTATGTCATTGGGCCGAGCCCGGATTCCTATCACGAGTCTGGCCAATGTAATACCTTCACATTAGCATGGGTCCCGAACAAGAAGAAGCGGCTACTATTGTGTCCTCTTGCCAGCTTATGCTTCTATCCTCCTCTCAAGGCGTCTCTACCCGTTCGATTATAGTTGATTCGAAAGCATGGAGAACAACCCTAAAGGAAGCCACGAAAGCCGCGTGAGTAGCAATTCTTGTTGGTATCTTGGAATGACCAGTCCATCTGTATGCAAGCAATCAACGACACCACAGCAAGCATTTCCGAACAGGATGGAATCCCACAAAACTGACAAGAAGATGGAGTCTTGGACGGTTCAGCTGGATGAGTCGGCTGCTGTTCAAGAAGAATATGGGCTGGCTAAGTATCCTAGCCGCAGCATTCAACGCCATCGACCGCTCCCTCGTCATTGCAGTGCCCTAGCGATTTCCCTCTCCTTGGTCCCATAAACAGCGTCTCTTCTGGTGGCAACTGTCATCAGTATTCACCTACACTGCCCTGGCCTTGGCAGAATTGGTCTCGGTTTAGCTTACTAGTAGTAGTCAATATGTTAAAGTCATTGAAACTGTTGGCCCTGGCATCTCGAAGCTCAGTTTACCGCCGCAGCTTAGCGCTAATCTGGGAGATTGGTCATGGAATGGTTCAACGAAGAGATGCCAAAAATAGAATTGGACCGGATAAACCCGCGCCCATGGGGATGCTAAGCAATCTCATTCGCGTGAAGTGGTCGAGTTCTGGAATCGAAGGGCAGTTGCCGCCGTTGATCAATGAGTTCTTGCATTTGATGTTCCGAGTCAGCCAGCGATGCTAGGAACTTTTGGTGTGTGAGGTTTCGATAGCAGCTGGGCAGTTGCCAAAATAGCTGCCACCTGCATTAGCTTGAAGAGATACTTGAGTACTTCACCCTTCTAGTCACAGTGTTAATTACTTCGTACCACGTAATTCCATTAATTTCATCCATCTTGATTCCCCTGATCAAAAAAGCAACACCGTCATCAACCTTCATCTCTTTCCTTCATAGTTTCACAGTCTTGCAACATTCATCTTCGCTGCATCCCGACTTTCGATAACTGGCTAGATCATCGTGAACTCAAGGATCTTCCGCCCACGATCGAACCAGACCGAGCTCCCCCTTTCCGCCGCGCCAACGAAGATGCCCATCACAAAATAGCCGACACAGGTCGAACATCACCAACCAATCCGCAGCTACCCTTCCTCTCCCGCGCCCATCCCTCCGCTTCTTCAACTCCTCCGCGCAAAGGAGGGCCATCCCGAACCCCGAGATGAGAGCAATCACCTCGGCACCAGATGGACGATCCCTGGAGCTCTCCTTGGACAACCGTCGATGACGACCCGTCCAAGAGACACCCGCCCGAAGTTCCCGCCGCTCCGCCCGCCGCAGCTGTTGCCTTCCCGCCTTCCGTCCGGTTCGACTCGCTTTGGGGCGACGATAGTTTTGGCGGATGGGGCGTGCCCGACACGCGCATCGGCGGCCATGGAGCTCTTTCCTCGACGGATGGGCCTAAGACGAATGGTTTTGAGGACCAGAGCGGTGGGTTCGGGGCGTATACGACCGGGACTGGAGTCGCGTCGGCCTTCTCATCGCTTTCGCCGGAAGCCGATCCTTGGGCCACGGAAGTGTCGTACTCCTCGTTTGAAGATGCGAAAAATAAGAGAGATGATGGCGCACAGAGGATTTTGAGTCCAGTTGACGAGCCAGCTTTGGACCATGCGGAAACCTCGGATGCCTCACCTATTGCGTCACCTGAACTTCCCGTCCCTAAAAATGATAACTTTTGTGCGGTAGAGGATCGAAATGCTGTACCCGAGCCTAATGACTCTCGTCCGCCTTCTCCCGTACCATATGTCACAGACGGCCCTCGCGATGAGGTTCTTTCAATACCCAAACACAGAGATACTTCCCCCGATCCGCAAAGTGAAAGCTCCCGACAGGTTTCAAAGGTGCAAGAGTTGGTCGACATGTACGATGGCATCGCGAAGAAGGCCACGAGTGCTCCGCCGCCTGTCATGCCCGGGCCCCGCAAGAAAGCGAGCGGCTCCGACAACGCAGAATCTGGAGATGAGGAGGAAGATGGAGAAAACCAAGACGGAGGAGAAGAAAAAGACGAGGAAGAAAAGGACGCAGACGAAGATGAGGACTGGCCCGAGGACTTCGAGATCGGTGATAGCGAGCCCCAAGTGCCAGAACCCCTCTCTCCACACGCCCCTCCCTCTCCGAACACGACCCGCGAACCACCCCCCAAATTCGACATCGACATGTCTCAAATCCCCACACTCTTCGACAACCTCGCCGACCCCTCCATAACCGTACCCGCCGAACTCCCCGATCACCCCGACCTCAACTTCTCCACCGTCACTGAGCGCAAAGCCTGGTACCGCCT